>LPNX010014199.1:0-22533 GCA_001517045.1 Pseudotsuga menziesii
ATTTTAAATGACTTTTATAAAAAAACTTTAAAATAAAAACACTTGATATACTTAATTTTTTAATATTGTCATAGTATATACTTAATTTTTTTTTTTAATGGTAATCTAGAAAGACCTAAGGCTTTTCTTGTATCATTCACTTCATTTTTTTAGCATGTCTTTTTCATTTATTAGTAATTCCAGAGCGTAGTGATTTTCTTATCTCATTCACTATATTTTTTAGATCATATGTTTTTCATTTATTAGTAATTCCATAAAATAAGGTAGTAATGTTAGTTTTAAAATTAAATTAATTGATTATATTTATTTAAATTAAATTATAGGAATTTAAAAAATTTAATTTATTAATTTATTATTAATATTTTTAATTATATATAATTTGTTAATAATTTTGATAAAAAAATTTAATAAATTTTTTTTAATATTTATGAAAAATATTTTGATAAAAATTTAAAATTATTTATTAATAATAAAATTTTTATTAAGAAGTATTTATACCAAATATAAATTGACATAACAATTAAAAAAAAATTAAACTTTTGAATTCTATGATATGTCAATTAATTATAATCAATGTATATTTATTTTTTACATAAATTATTATTAAATATTTATTAAGGATTTACTATTGTATTATTTAAAAAAATACTTTTAATGATAATAATGTTATTTAAGATTAATAATTTTTATTAAAAAAATAAATAAATTAAAATAAAATAAATAAAGTCTTCAAAATAAATTAAGTTATAAGGCCAAGTAAAGCTATTTTTCATTGGGAAAGTTAAAATAAAATTATTTGTATTCTTGATTTTCTTTGTATCATGATATTTAAATAATTTAATTGTTTCAAGGTATTTTGGGGTGGGTTAGTAAAATGATCAATTTCATTAACAATATTTATTTTTATTGTTTAAAATTATTATATTGAAAAAATATTTTGTTAATCTAAATTAAGGTTTATCAATCCTAGTAGGGTTTCTATTTCCTAATGTAAAATATAATATTTAAATATTTATCATATTATGTTTTTCTCTATTCCATTAGTTAAGATAAGCTTTAAAATCTCTAGCCTAGATTCTAAGAGTATTAAGCCTACTCCTTATTCTAAAAGCATTAGCATCTATCCTTATCTTTAATAGGCATCTTGAAATCTATGTTTATAATCTAAATATTTAATCATGACTTTAGACTCTATAGAAGTACATTTCAAGTAAATCAAAAGAATGAGGTCATAATATTTATATTTAGACTCGGCGCTGTTGCATTTGAAGCCACTGCCGAGACAAATCTGCCAGATCTTCTGCCCTTTTTTCATACGACCTTTGGACTCCAAATACTGGAATTGATACCATGTGGACGAAGAAGAAGTATTTCCAAATCTGTACAGAGTCATTTTCGATGGTTCTACGGTCTCAGGAGGAAAATTCAGTGCTTTCTCCACTGCACAAATCATTGCTTTGCCACCGGAATGGATGCACCTATGATTAAACTCTAGCTTAAAATCGAGCACATATTCTTTCACTTTACCCTTCACGAAGATCTTTCTGACCAAGAACTTACTGGCAAGATAAAGAATATGTTCATAGTAGGGAAGAACTAGAGGACCCAATTGTCGCATGTTTGCCTTGAGAGCCTCCGCAGCAATTTCCATAATGTGTTTGCTGAGATTCACCCCGACTCTTCCAGTCGGATCCTCTTCTTGAAAAGCAGCATGATAGGCCATGTCGCTCACGCCTGCTCTATGCGTTCTAACGACATGAAGCAATATATATTTAGCAGGATGGCAATCGCTTCTTTTGTTCGACAGAAGCTCAGCCCCGCAGCCCATTCTGAACAAAATATTGGAAACCAACATCGGTTCATAGTTTCCGAAATACCAATTTTCTGTAATATTCTCTGTGCTTAGAACAATTGCATAAGTGCCTCTGTTGGCAGCACGAAGGCAACCCGCCACCAGATCCAGCGAAATTAGGTTAGCGCTGCATCCCATTCTGCCGACTTTATAAGTCTTGATATCGCTACGAAACCCAAATTTATTAACAATCATCGACGAAAGCGATGGAATAGGGTTAAAAACACTGCAATTCACAACAAGAATACCAATTTCATTAACAGTAATGCCAGTTTTGTCCAACAGATCTTGAACACAGCCAAACATGACGATCTCTGCTTCTTGACGAGAAGTCTCATGTGTCAACCTCGGCGGCAAGTAATGCAGAGCCGGAGGAACAGCAACAAATTCACTCACAGCAGCTCTTTCAAGAATCCTTTTCTGAAACTCCACACTTTTTGCTGTGAATTTCTGTGAAATCACAGCATGTTCTATGAAATGATTGAACGAAACTCTCCATTCTTGAGGCGCTTTGTAATAGGACAGATCCAGCATGTAGATTTGCTTTGACAAACGAAAATAGTAAATAAAAAGGGTCCCTAAACCACAAGTTAACTAGAGAAGCCATACGATTGTGGCCATATGATCACTAGTTCTCCAAAAATAGAGCTGGTCGATGACAAATACAAGTGCACCAGCTGCCAGCATGGGTAACCAGAACACTGATGCCCTAGATAGCAGATCAGAGTATCCCAACTTTATGTAATTAAAGTTAAGATTCTCTGCCAAATCAAATGGCTTATCAGTGCAATCTGCATGCCCGAGTTCCATATCGATCTCCGACTTTCCCGTTACTACAATAATTAAATTCTTCTTCGTATCTCAATTGAACCTCTCTTCAAGCTATCAAACAGATAGTGAAAAATGGCCGCGCATCTCGCTTCTTAAATACAGTCTCCAGCATCCAGTTTCTGTAACAATTTCTGTAACGTGGCCAACTTGCGTTCATTGGTATTCCAAATTATTCATGAAAGTGTAATACGTATAGAAATCGAATTTCAAAGGTTAAACCATCAGAGGACTCTATAATATAATTATAAACAGAGACAAAGACAAGGAAGGTTAGCTTTTTGTTCTCTCTAAGAACCAATTAAAACCAAAACTTTTTAATCTGTCAATGCACAGCTTTACCCTGCTGTACATTCCAACGTTTGACAAGACAGTACAATAATTCTTCTGTATGATATTGTGGGAGGGGTGAATGTTTCTCGCCTCACGGAGTACATATGGCTCGGATCTTCTTCGTAACCGCACCAAAGGTTTCCATAACCCGTCTTCCATCCGTCCTTTAAGAGTCTTTCCTTCCCGTGTTTGATCAAACCCAAACTTCTTATTACAGTGCACAGAAGTAGTAGAGCTCTGAGCATTACAGTGCTTATAATTCCTGGTATTTTGGGGTCAGATTTTTGTATCGGGAGCAGAGCAGAGAGATCCAGTGATGTCAGGGAAGGGTTGTGTGACTCGCTCTGATTGCGGCACGCATGGCACCAGCTGGAAAAAGTGGCGCTTCGTGATAATCCTGCTGGTTCTGTTGGCGCTCGTCTTGATCCAAGGGTACAACGATATGATCGTCTTTGCTCCTAATTTATATGGGATTTCCGTTCCCTTGGCTACCACCGTCTGTGAGCATCTGAATTACGAGACACAGAACTCTTTTATGACTTTTTTTAAATCATAATTTTATTCCATTGTAAAATAGAAATTGCATTCTTTGAATGCTCAAAACACGATAAAAAAATATAAGCATAAAGGCATATTGCATTTTCAAAATTAAAACTACAATAAATGTATACGTAGATTTTGCATTTAAAAAAAAATAGCTTTAACTTTTTTATTTACTTTAAGTTTTATTTTTTTTTTACTTATTTCCATCCATAAAGAGTTAATTTTTTTTTTTAACTTATTTCCATCTATAAAAGAGTTAATATGACTTACTATTAGTTAAAATGAGAGATTCAAATACCACTACCTTTATAAAAGTAAACTCATATTTCTATTTTTTCTATATATATAGATTCCATCATTGATTTACTTTAGTTTAATCAATTATTCCTTAAAAATATTTATTTCTTAAGTTTTGTTTTGGTAGTTTTTTTTCATTCATAATGACACAAAACATAAAAATAAATAACTCATAACATGATATATTTTATTCTAAATGTTTTATTCTTGTAATCCAAAGCTTATGTTTATTTATTTGTTTTCATAAATTTAATGATATTTTTAATTATTTACTTAAATGTAAATTTAATAATATTTTCAATCTTTTTTCTAAACTAAGAGTGACAGGACTTAATTTATAACTTTACCACAATTTAATTATATTTTTTGGAATCATGTTTGAAAGTCAATTTTTTTTTAATTTATTCTTTTAGTTAAAGTATAAAAAGTAACATGGCTTAATCTATAACTTTATCAGACAATTTAATTATATTTTTTGGAATCATGTTTGATAGTCAATTTTTTTTTTAATTTATTCTTTTAGATAAAGTTTATAAAGAGTGATATAGCTCCTTAATTCAATCTACACTTTTGTAAACCATTTGTTTAATAATTGATTATTTTTATTTTTAAATAAGATTTTAAACCTTTGAACTTGATGAGATGATTGTCGAGGTTTTAAATAGTCGGATTGTTGTGGGAAGAAATACCATTATTTTATATTATAATTTAATAGATAGATAAATAGATATTATTAATTTAAAATTTTTAATATCTATTATTAATACAAATATTATAAATTTAAACTATTTGTAAAGAAAAAAGAAATATTAAATTTATATCAACATGACAACCTTTAAAGTGAATTGAACATTTAAACTAATGTGTGCTTCTGTTCATTTTAGAACAGCTTTGCCTTTCAAATTTTGTTTTTCAACTAATGTGTTTTTGTTCATTTTTAGAACTACTTTGTCTTTCAAATTTTGTTTTTCATTAATGGCAACAAGCTTTGCTTTTTAAATTTTGTTTTCAACTAATGTGTTTTTATTCATTTTTAAAACTACTTTACTTTTCAAATTTTGTTTTTTATTGATCACAACTTTATTTCGTGTCATTTCCTTCCTTATAAAAACCAAACATGTCAATTCCTTCCTTATAGAAACTAAACATATTGAACAAAAATTCTTACAATGAAAAATTATGTTTTTATAACCAAACTCTTAAACCTTTTAACTAAGCATTTCTTATCTTATCAAAATATAATATAAAACCATTTAAAAAAACTTTCATTCAAAACTCTTATACATACATTCTCATGAAAATGATTGTGTTTTTTATGACTTACATAGAATTTATTTTACCAAAAAAATTATTACTCTTTTAAAATTACAATATTTCATAAATGGTATGAAAGATTGGACACCGAAAATTATTGATACGAAAATGTATAAAAAATACAAAATTGCTGTAAAACTAGTCTTACCTCCATAAACAATCATTTCTCCGTGCTATTAAAAATTGCAAACATTGAAATCATCTCTCTGGAAAAAGTTTACCTTTTATTCATTCCTATGTACTATCAGAAATTACAATGAAAAGTTAAAACATATATATGGTGGAAGTTTACCTTTAATTATTTGTACTATTTAGTATTTAGTAGGTAGTCAGTGAAAATAGTTCGTCATAATCCATTGAATCAAACAATTCATCCATTGTTCGTTGCAATTTTGACATTTTAGATCGATTCAAAGATCCCAAAGATCACAAATCCGAGTAAATGAAATTGCGATCTTGAAAAAAGAAAATATTGAAGGCATTTTAATTGGCCTTTAGCCCATTTTCCGGACCATGCCTGATAATTATGCTGGGTCATTGAAGTCCAGCTTTACAACAATAATCAACTTATATGAGATTGAGCATAGCTACATTGTCCTTCCTATGTTTCATATTTTAGAATTCCGTAGAAACAGAGTACTAAATGCTACAATTACGCTAGAACTGTCATAGATTGCTTGAGTACTAAATTTTGTCTATGGTTGCCACTAGTGACTTGTATGCTAATTATTTTCAAAAAAATTATAAAACTGCGGATCCAATGATTCATTCTTATCAAGATTTCCCTAATGCCCTTGTTCCTGTATTTGTAAATTGAGATAGAAATTAAAATCCCCTTAGAGAAGATTTCAAAGAGTCTATGGAAATAAGCAATTTGTCTCTACTGTTGTCATTGTGAAAATTTTCACAGATGCATTTATACCAGCTATTACAGACAACTAAAGAAACTACTTAGATCACAACTATTTTTTTCTGCTGTACAATGGCCCAATAGGCACAGCAGAGAATGCCTCACAATCACTCTGCCCAAAGGATGAAAATCAAACAATCACATTCCTTAACTATTCTATTCTCAGGGTCTGTTACATGCAAACAGGTCCTCAGGGGTATAGGTTTCTACATGCATCACATGAACATTTGGGGTCTCATAAAACCCTGGACCAGTAAGTAGCTTAATCCTTTTTAGCTATCATTTCTCTTTCACATCAAAATCTTGGAAACAAGATCATAATTTAATATTAAATTCAAGACCCAAAACAAAAAAGGAAAGATCGTTCAGTATCTCCTGCCCATATCAATAGCAGGAGCAGCAGCAGAGGGTATTGTATCAGCTTGTAGTGTTCTAGTGGCAGGAACGTCCAATCCATAGCTGCACTTTTTGTAACTTTTATTGATGGAATCCTTCATGCTTTTGTTGCTTGATTGTGTTTGTGCAATTTCCTCCATGGGAAATATTGGCAGGGGGGCTTTAGCTGAATGTGGACTTGAAGTGGTAGCTTTCTTGCTGAATGTATCGAAAACTACTACCCCTCCTGCATGAAGTTCTTGATGGCTAGTGGTTTCGCATTCGTAACCGCTGGGCAAAGCTGAGACGACCCAAGAATTCAGAGGATCTTGTCCACACTTTTCTTGAGAGTCGTTTGTGTAGATAGAGAAGGACAATGTAGAGGGATTGAATGTACCTGCAACGCGGCTTAAAAGGTCTTGCAGGTCTAGAGTTCGAGGGTCATAGCCCATTACTTCAAAGCTAGCATAACTGTATCCCTCCTCGGGTGTAACATGTATAGTGGAATACCCGCTGGATTCAATGTTGTTCATGGAGTAGCCGCAAGGTTCGAAGGCGAAATCGCAAATCTGGGAATTGGGCAACCGAGTATTGATCCCGGCAGACACTGTCATTTCATTTGCCGTCTCGTTGCTGGGCCTCTTGTAGAAGTGCGCCGCAAGGTCTCTGTCTAGCTCTGTCATGCATACTTCTAGCATGTAAGCCATAGGTGAAGGGTTTGAATCCTCTTCCTTCGCAACAGCTGAGTATACGTGCCAATTAATTTTCTGAGACTCGGTTCCCATAAGGTATACTTTGGAGCCGAGATGGGTGAAGTGGTGATCCAGGAACTTCACTTCTTCGCTGAAGTTTCGGTGAGGAAAAGGCTGCACTGCAGGGAACAGGAAAGTTCCATGACTGTATCTGCATCGGCGTACTGTTGACGAGAGCTTGCTTGCATGATGCAGCAGAGGAGGGATTGATTTCAGGTGCTGCATAGTTCTGCAGGTCTTGATGATGATTTTCAGAGGGTAGATAAAGAGGCTCGTTTTTGAAAGAATGTAGGAATCGAACAAGCTATTACTCAGGCCAGATACTATCGTGCATTGTGCAGCCCTGAGAATTTCATCCAAGTCTAAGAAACTCAAAGTTCTCAAAGTTCTTGACGGAATGATTCGCTGGAAGGTGAGCACGTGGAAATCTGAACGTTCAAATTCAGTCTTTGAATTATAAATAACATAATAATAAAATATAATAAATGCTGATGTCATAGTTGCCATGTGTCAAGTGAAAACCAGATACCAAACTCCAAGGCTGACATCATCTCTGATTGGCCAATTAGAAGTTGACAAAATAGCAAAGGCAAATATTTTTATTAAAATTTAAAATATTTTTTTTCAAACTCCAAAGCTAAACTTTAGAAAACAGATTTTAAATTTTTGGTCAAAGGGCAACTAATAGAAGGTCAAAGGGTAACCGATTACAATATACCTGCTGTGGCAGGTATAATAAAAAAGAAACAAAAAAATCTATATAATTTATATAATAATAAAAATAAAAATAAATAAAAAAATCTATATAGTTTATATAATAAAATGTTGTGCTCTTTCAAAAAGTATGGCTACGATGCAAAACATTCGTGAAATTGAGATTGTTGGTGGCCATATAAAAATGGCTATTATTTCAGAAAGTTTTATTTACTCTAAAATATCGTAATATTTATATGATTTTTGGCAATTATTTGAGAAAGTTTTATTTACTCTGAAAATAATGATATTTATATGATTTTTCTTAATTTGTATTGTAAAATTATTTATTCCTAAAATTCTCAATTCTTAATTATTTTAATTTACACCAGCTGTCGACCCAACTCTCGACCCAACAGCTCTCCATCCACCTCTACGGAAATGGCATGCATGGTCGATGGCCAATTTTCCTAAACCATCATCCTTCAATTCCATCCATTACAGCTCAACCTGCTTATTCATGCCAAATATCCTGTCAATTGGCGCCAAACATAGGAGGGTTTGGTGTTTGGTGGATGTATGGGGAATCTGGCGACATGCCAAATTTCTCAACTTTCAATTTGCAGTTGACTACATTAGAAACCTTGTTTCAAAAAATAGGAGGAGGCTTATCGTGGAGGGATTTGATCTCGACATCTTGTATATAATCGATCGGCTCGTGGTCATGTTGTCCCCAGCTGAACACATGCACGTGCTATATAGGAATCCACTCCGACAGGTTAAGATAATGCTCGAGATGTGCCATGCTGGGAATTATAAGGTCTACAATCTTTGCTCAGAGGAGTCATATGATCTGGCACATTTTCATGGATGTGTGGAATTTTTCCCATTCGATGACCATCATGTCCCCCCTTTGTCAATGATGAAGTTGTTTTGTGAGAGTGCCCATTCCTGGCTTTCAAGTGATCCCCAAAATGTTGCAGTTATACATTGCAAGTAAGGTAAAGGCCAAACAGGTTTGAACAGTATGTGCATACCTTGACTACACAGGAATGCTAGTATATGAGGCACTTCACTTGTATGCATATCATCGAACAACCAATAATGAAGGGGTTTCTATTGCAAGCCAGTGGCATTATGTTGGGTACTGGGCCAAGGTACTTTCGTTCCCAATTGGAAAATCCTTGGGCCTCCTCACAAAGGGTTTGGTGGGTTATGGATATAGATATTGATAATACCTGTTGAGGAGATTGGTATGGATATTCATCACTGTTGAAGGTTTACAATATCTCTATTTAATTTCCATAGCTTCCATGGATAAAACAACATTAGAGAGAAACTAGAGGCTCTTGAAGAGTCTGGCCACTAATTCTGTAGCTTTGGAGTCAACATAACCTTCTTTGCTTATGAAATCCCTGGTAAGTTTATTAGTTTAGATAAAATGTTCCTGGTTATAATAGTGAAATTTGGATAACAACCCATATGTGTTGTCGGTCGATAGATGTGCCAATAATTTTCCATGTTGCTGCTTATTCCTTTTTGCACTAGCCCTCTTGTGGATTATGCCTGCAGCCTATCTATAATGAACGATAGCCTATAGGGTTCCCATTATATGGGATAACTATAACTCAAGGGAATTTTCTACATGTCAGTCCTGCTAGCGTTTACTATGTCGAATACTCTCTGCATGTGCCTTGTCTTCTATCATCGGTCCTTTTTCTAGATATTTTATGGTGTATTTGCCTCTCCTTCGATGTGTCCACCCATTCGAAAGTTCCTGCTTGCACCCTTTTGTTGTATTGCAATTTCATTGGTCTAGTGGTGCACTTTTTCTATGATTCCTTGGCGTTAAATACTGAAGAGTAGGTAGCTAGGTTAAAATCGCTAGTAAGTTTCCTTTTTACTGTGAACTTTTATCTTTTTCTTGATAATATTGAGTCTTGGCTAATCGCCATAGCACTTACTCTTCAATAGCGTTTCAATCTATTTACCCACAAGCCACAATTGTGGCCATTCAGGACAACATGTTCTTGTTTAGAATTCGTAATCTCTCTACAAAACACCAGTCCAATATGCAAGTTGAAAACCTGAGTCAATCTACCAAAATATATTTGACTTGATAGGAATGCATATGCAAGCGATAGCCTCCAAAATGACTAATAGGACCGCATATGCAAGCAATAGCCTCCAAAATTACCTGTAGAAAACATGTAGGGTCTAAAATAAAGATAGAATACTATGTTGGAGAACCATGGAATGGTAAAAGTAAATAACAATGGATTCCAAGAAGATATGGTGTCAATAAACATTGTTATAGCACTGAAGCACATAAGTATTTGTTACATTAAAACCCCATATTATTTAATGATTTCCAAAACTTATATAATCATGAAACTTTTTGCGGGAGTCTTTTCAAGGGAGAACTAAAAGGAGGTCTTTAAATAGGAGAGGCTCTGGAACCCTACAGTCATAGGGAAATAAACTGACTGCTCTAATTACAAAGATCTTAGCTCTAAGCGTTATGGTAGTTTAATATTGCAGGTAAGTAGGTTAATATCCAAGTCGTATTTCATCCTTTGCGATGTGGCCTATTTGTGCAAATTGTGTTTTCTTCTCTAGACTTTGTTCTTCATATACTAGATATCTAATTTAAATATATTTAGTTTAAATGTTAATTCCACTAGTGACCAAAAACAGCCAATGGGACTACAAAAGTACAATAATAAGTAAGGAATGCGAGTATGAAGGACTCTCTGTAAGAATTGTAAAAGAAATAGAAGAAAATTTTTGAAATAGGTAACATTGAGCTTTAATAACCTGAAAAGAACAACATGGGTGAAGGTTTGACTAATGGGATCTAAGTAGGAAGCACAAAACTAGCAACATAGTCAACCATTAGCTCATTTAAAATCCAAGGCCAAGAAGAATTCCATGATGAGATTCTTATTGTTCACAAGTTGTGTGATTTGAAGCCTACATTGATTGCAGATATAGTATTGGAATATCATTGAAGATTTTTTTTATGATTGGATTCCTAGGGATATTAGAAGTAAGAGGTGATGGGCCTTTAGTTAGTGATGCAAGGATATTTTTCCCTGATATTTTTTCTAAGAAGTGAACCATTTTACAAAGCAGCAATGCAATACATCTTGATCTTTCGATCTCATTTTCCTTGAAAAATTTCAAGGGACACTCAGAGATTCTAAACAAGAAAAAATGACCACATTTCATATTAGATAGTATGTCTAAATACAAAATGGTCTTGTTATTTATTTTCTTATATACACAATTTACATTTGTGATTCTCTATTTGGATGTGATGTTTTATCTCTATTCATAGCTAATGGGAAATGTCAGTAGGGAAGTCAAATTACCTCTCAAATGACACTAAAACTTCAGTAATTTATACTTTGGAATAGAAGGTATATCTTTTGGTTTATAAAAAATCATGAACTCATCCTCCATTTCCAGAAAACACAAAACCAATTATGCACAATAACCATAAGTCACCACCTGACCTTTTTTCTTTCTTTCAATACCACACTTCAAGGAAGTTGTTGTTTCTTTATCTAACATTGTCCTGGTCACATTCGACTACTTTCTAAAGTGTATTATTTTCTCATTTCACTTATTAGAAGAAAAGTCCCAGCTTGTATAGCTTTAAATGTATGCAAAATCCACATTCAACCTTTTTTTAGATATTTGAATAGTGCTAGTATTCTTCTTGCAACTTTCTTCACATAAATGCAACATTACATGCATCTTGGAGGACATGAACCAACATTATTCACATAAATGCAACATTAAATGCATCTTGGAGGACACATGAACCAACATTCTATAAGAAACAGTTATTTTTGAGAATCACATAGAGATGGGATCCATAGCTAACCATTTTGTTGAATGAAAACACCATTCCCAACTTTTATAGATCACATTAACAACTTGCACAAGAAAAATTAAAATTTTAGACTCTGTTTGCAGGAAGAACCCTAAAAGACTAATTGACAAGATTATTGTTATACCCAAATCCTGTCACCATCACGTGATAAGATCTCTAACATCTATGTTTTCCCTAAATCCCAAACTTGGGGTGGAAACAGTGCTCTGGATGTCAATTTTACATAAAAAAACCCTAGCACCACTTTTTCCCTTTAGCTGATGGGCGGTACCTTATACAGCACCGCCTGAGTCCTGTTATAGATAAGCAGTGCCACCGCACACGGACTTTGCTCTTGGAGTGGTTCTTACCCTTCACCGCTCTGTCATAAAGGTATATAAGTGGTACCCTTGGTAAAAATGGAAAAAAAAGAGGATTCTCAAGGATTCTAGAACCTGAGCCTCATGTCCTACCTTATCCCTATCAATCTGTGTTGGTTGGAGTCAATATCCCTCTTGGTAGGATCTTATGGCCATCTCACCCACAATTCTCTCATCTATCCCTATCCATTGAGCCCTATAAATACAAGCTCATGTCCCATAGTTGAGAGAGAGAACTGAATGGTAATGTTACGCTGCTAAATTGACTATCTACCCCAATCCATTAGAGAGCACAAGAGAGCAAGTTGGAGATATAGGGGATGAAGAGTTTGTCTTGTGGAGGAGTTTGTCAACACTAAGGAACATGGTTTTAAGCTCCTTCATTGGTTTCTTAATGCAAAGCTTATTTTCGTCCCACATATCTGTTGTACTGATATCGCATGTATATGTTACTGGATTCCTTAGTCACTAGTATGGATGTGTAAATAATGTTCTGGTAGATTTGATGTCCTTGTTTGTTTGACATGTTCTGTAGGTACACAGGTTCATCATCAAAGCGTTATTCCAGGTGTTTACAACATTCAGGGAAAGTTTTCAACCTTTGTCTTTCACTTATATGTTCTGGATCTAAACCATTCAGACCAGAGGAAGAGCTTATGTCCCAGAAGGTGCAATATTCTTGACAACAAATATGGCGAATCCACTGGGGAGCAAAGCAAATTTCAGTTGATCTGATCTTTCTCAGTCCTTGAACACTTGTCCAAATACAGGCTCCAGTTTGTAACTCTCTTCAGTCAGATCTACCATCTGACTTAGTGAATTTTAGTTTAAAACTTTCAAATCTATTCAAATTTGAACTGCTTTGACTTTATATGCTATGTTTTATTGTCAATTCATCAATTGATCTGAGCAATTTCTTACTTGAATTCTCATTCTCTTTGTGTTTTGGATATATTCAAGGAACCGTGCATGTGCTGTAGGCAATAAGTGATGCCACTGCCTGAACCCTATGAGCAATAGGCAATGCCACTGCCTGAGTGCAGTGATCCAGAAGCGGTGCTCGTCCAAAACTGCTCTGTCAAAGACCCCTCTAGCGTGGTTCCAGGTAGGCCTTATTCTAGAACTTGATCTTTGTTCATTTTTCCAAAAGTAGGGTTTTGTTTTCTTTCAAACCTGTAATTCCAGGCATGTTTGTTTGAATCTGGATGCTCATGGTTGAAAATTTTGTGGTGAAAACTTGTTTGATTGAAAGAATTCAAAATCTAGGTTAGGATTGTTGATTATTCATTTTCTTTAATGCTTGTTGGTTGTGATTCTAAAAGGAATTATTGGAAGCTTAGATTTCAGTTGGATCTCTTTCCGTTTCATTCATAAAGACTAAAAGAAAGACCACTTGATTATCATCTTAATTTCATTTTTTCCATAGAGGACTTCTTTTTTCTTTAAAAAAAGAATTTTTTTTGTTGAGATTAGGTCATTGCTTTTACTGAGCATAGGGAACTAGATCTCTTATTAGCCTCATAAGATTTCAGGTTTCCTTTGTTATTTTGTCTCTCTTGCATTATTATTGTCTCATCAAAATAAAAAATAGTGTAGTTTTAAGTTAGATCTATCTATGTTTCAAAGAAAAATAAAAAAACAAATTGCATATGTATGTAGAGTGCTTGTTGTTTTTATTTTAGGAAAAGAGACTCTTACCCATATGATTGCTTTCAAAAAAGGAAAAATGAGTTTGGAATGTGTTACTTGTCTTTTCATTTGATTTGTTCAAAATAGTTGTTTGGGAATTTTTGGCTTTCAAAACGTAAAGAAAATACTCTCTCTCCCTCCCGTAGGTAGGCATACCTCGAACGGTAAAGTGAAATATTTGCATTTACATACCTGCATGGTTTTACTTTTGCTGTCAAAATTCCATGCATTCACCTAACCGTCCACTTTAAAATTAACGGTAGTTATAGGCTTAAAATTTACATAGAAATTTGAGTGATAGGCTAGAGACGTGTTCGGGCGTCGTTAAGCGTAGGAGCTGTCATTACTTGTCCGCACTACATCCCAGGACTCACGTAGTTCTTCCACGTACCGTCGGTATATCGAACGGACTTTCACATACCCTTGAGGTATATCGAAAGGTACTTCACATACTCGATTGTATATAGGAAGGCCCCTTGTGAACGGTTGTGCATTAGACAACACTACTACTGATTTGAGCTCCCACGTACCTTGAGCATATCGGGAGACCCCACTAGGATACCTTGTCCAAATCGAGTTAACCTTTTGGTTGTCTTGGCTTTACTTGTGAAGCTCGTAAAGTCTTAATAATCTTGGTGAGAAACTTGACTATCTAAACCCCCCCTGTCATTTAAGTTTTCTTGTTCGGCCTGTAGCTTGAGTAGGAGAGTCTTTGGTGTGTTTTTTCTATTTTTGAAACCCTAGGTTAGATAGGAGCTGTACAAACTAGTTGAATTGAGATGGTCCAGAAGAGTATGGGGCTGGCCACCTGATTTTACTCCTGCTTCAGGAGAAGATCCTATGGAAGCTATCGACCAAGGAGATTCTACCAACTCCCAAGGGGGAGAAAATGTGGTTGCAGAAAGTGGAGATCCATATCCTTTGCACCGTCCTCCCTTGGCTCAACAACCTTCTAGGGGTAATACTTCTTTCCATTCTCCCATAGAAGGCCATGTTGATGATACTACCCATCTAGATTATGGTCCCAATGCTTCGTTTTGGGATACCTCCGTGGGACAGGCCATTGCTTCGTTTAGAACCCGTCCAGACTCTTTTGAAGAAATTTCACCAAATGAAGAAGAACGTAGACAATACCGGGTAACCATTCTCCGTGTAAGAGACCTTGAAAAAAAATAGATAACATATTGGGTACACCACCACCTCGCTTGACATTTTTTCCTTGTAATACAGACCTGTGTCCTACTGGATATCGCTCACTCGCTAATTCTATGAAACCCATTGAACCTATTCTAGATCATGCTATGACTCCACATAATTGAGGTCAAACCACCAACCCCACCACCTCCCATATTATGTTTGTTCCAAATCCTCCTGGGTCTTCTGCACCTGGAGAACAACATCCAATTCATGTTTCATCAATACCTTCCAGTGCCGGGGGGCAACCCCCGACACGACCTATGTTACCTGTCACTGGAATTGTAGCTAGTAATAGACAAACCTCTAGTATAAAGCAATCTGCAGTCTATGTCCCTCCTACCCATCCGAATGTGGTTAACCCCTCATCCAGTTTAGGTAAGCCTATGGGGGCACAACCTGTAACCAATCAAACCTCTTGGGGGTATGGTTACACAGCAAATCAAGTACCTGTAGGAAATATCAATTTCCAGCCCACCCCTACAGGAATTCCTCATGTTGGAATTCCATATCCTAGTAATACATTCACTCAATGGGGGAAACCTAACCAGTCCTACATGCCAGCTATGGGGGGGATACCTATGCATACTGTCGGGTGTGTCGGAGGACCACCTTACAGAGGTCCTCCTACTAGGGGGCCTAATGGTCCTCGAGGGCCTGGAGGCTTTCCTCCTTATTGTCCTAGTGATCATGGTGGTCCTGGGGGTTTGGCGGCTTTCCTCATAATGGTCCTGGAGGTTCTGGTGGCCTTCCTCTTAGTGGTTCCAGAGGTTCTGAAGTTTTTCCTCCCAGGGGTCCTAGAGGCCCTGGTGGTCCTCCTCTTGGAGGATCTGGTGTTCCTCCTCCTGGTGGTCCTGGTGTTCCCAGCGGGATTGGTGGTCCCAACGGTCCTAGCGGTCCCGAAGGCCCTGGTGGTCCTCCTCCTAGAGGCTCCAGTGGTCCTAACGGTCCTGATCCTAGAAATCAACCCCTTGTGGGTGGATCTTTCGGTGGTTCTTCATCATAATATCTGTTTCAACAACCTGTATATTAGTCTACTTATGGTCCTACTGGTGCTTATATTCCTTATCAATACTACCAGTACGTAGAGCCTAATCGCCAGTTACCTTTCCTAGCAACTTTGGACTTGCCTGATTTGTCCAAGTTGATTAATGACCCCATTCGACATCACCCCTCATGGCCTGCTATTCTGGTAAAGTTACCATCGGACATTCCAAAATTAGATGGAAAGCAGGGATATGATCCCAAAAATCATGTCATGACATTCCATTTGTGGTGTTCCTCGAACTCCCTAATGGATGATTCAGTTCGTTTAAGACTCTTCCAACGAACTTTGATCGGTACGACCGCGAAATGGTATATTGAACTTCCGCAACATTCATTTATGGATTTTGGTTCTTTGGCAACTGTCTTTCTTACACACTATCAAATTCCTATCTGCTATGAAACGGGTACAGATCTCTTAACTTCTTTGTGTCAGAACACCTCCACGCACATATCGGACCAGATCCATGAGTAGAGAAGGCAAAGAAGACTTATCAAGGCTCCTATCCCGGATCAATTGCTAGTTGATTGGTTTACTAAATCTTTTTTGCCTCCAATAGCCCGAGATGTGGCTATGGGTGGTATCGTTACCGAATAGCAAGCCATTAGTTGAGCCCAATATCTGGACTTGGTATATTCCCAATCCGAAATGTTGTATGACTTGATCCCTCAAGCTCCTTTCCCAAACACTGATCCTACCAAGCCACCAGCAGAAACCCCTATTGATGGGATTGTTGGTTCAATCCAGTCCCCGTCGACAGCAAAACCTGCCAATAAAACCCATGCTTCTAACCCTACTCCTTCAAATCCCAAGGTTTCTACCGAGTTAAATTCCATTCAGAGTACACAAACACCCAGCAACAATAAAAAGAAAGGTAAAGAAAAAAAAAAAAAAAAACCTGGAAACCCACAGGAGAATTTGAAACCAACCACCAATGAGAATGATAAAGGGAAGATAAAAGAAAAATATCCATGTCTGCTATGCAGAGGTGACCACTTAACAAAGGAGTGTCCTCGTCATGAAGAAATTAATCAATTTCTAAAAACTAATCACGCACCAGCAGTTCTCACGGATCCCTTTCCCTCTTAACAATAGCTAGTAGACCACATGTCTAATCAGCGAAATTCTAGTTCTTCAAAGGAAGTTCGCATAATGTCCTCAGACACTATTAATATACAAACTCAAAGTCATATTTATGACAAACCCGCAGACAAGAAAGAAGACAATTCTTCTTCAGGAAAAGCTCCCTCTACCAGTTCTCCTGAGTCCTCGTCTACTAATCCCCTAACCATAGAGAAACCTAATCTCGACATGGTTTTGCGTCCACCCAAGAGTGTTCTTAAGAAGGCTATTTTTAATCCTAATGCCTAAGCTACCTAGTTTTATAATGTAGTTGAAGATATTTCTTAGGCACCATGCACAATGTCTACCTTGGAAGTACTCCAAAGTTGTCCTACGCAATAGAAAAACTTGTTAACTACATTAGGAGCTTTAGACCCGGACAACACTAATTTGATTCATTTTAATGTTGAGAACTATAAGCCTAGGCTACCTCATAAACTCGCTTTCCAAATCATAACGAAAGTAGTCGAAAAAAAGGTCTTTAGAATTTTCTTAGACGAAGGAGCTTCAACTTCGATTTTGTCCCTATCTTGTTGGAAAGCTATTGGCTGTCCCAAACTTGTAACATCACCGATGACTCTAAAAGCCTTTGACATATGAGGTTTCCAGCCCCATGGTCTCATACCAGCCCTTTCATTCGAGCTTGGGGGAAAAACCGTTTCCATTCAAGTGGAAGTGGTATATGCCCCGTTAGACTCCAATCTCCTACTAGGAAGAAATTGGTTTTACACCACGATTGTTGTCGCTTCAATGGTATTTCGCACCCTCCAGTTTCCACATCTAGGGAATATTGTAACCATTGATCAGCTCAATTTCTGTATGTTGTATTTTACCACCCCTATGGCTAATAATGTCCCTATGTTAGGCCAGTCCCCTCCTCCTTACCAATCGATTGGGGTAGGCATACTAAAGGATTCTTCCCTCATGGGGATTTTTCCATCACCCTCTCCCAATACAAAAATGGTGACAGTAAATATGATTTCTTCACTTGATTATGATCCAAAGGGAAAAAAAATTGTTGATTCCACCTTGTTGAGTCTACATGAAGCAATGTACAATGTTATTCAAACCCTTTCCAATGACCACACTGATGACCTTCATCTAGTGGCTTCGGACCCTTACCATCTGCCCTACTGGTTAGAACCCTCTCTTCCTACTCTGGATTATCTCTCCCAGACTTTTCCCTCTGACGAGTCCATTATGGAGATCATGAGTATGAATTAACCTATATGGAAGGATCATCACCATAGATCCTCGTTCCTCCCCAACACCATTTCGGTAGACCATGATTTTGCATCCCTTTTTACTGCTGATATTGTCAAAACACCTCAAACTCCTATATTGTTGCAGAACATGGAGTCTAAAGGAAATCTATGCAACATTACTCAAACAAATCCAATCGACATATCAGCCAAGCCCGACACCCTTAAGCACGTTCATGTTGGGAAAAACTGCTCAGCAGAAGAATCTGAAGCATATAGAGAACTTTTTAGAGAATTCCGAGATGTCTTTGCCTGGTCCTACGAAGAAATGCCTGGGATAGACCCATCCATTGTGGTTCACAAAATAAAAAACTATCCCACTGCAAAACCTGTCAGGCAAAAACATAGACAAGTCCATCCACAGAAAGCCACAGCTATCAAAGCTAAAATAGAAAAGCTTCTAAAAGAAGGGTTTATTTATCCCATACCCCTAATGAAATGGGTATCGAACGTCATCCCTGTCAATAAAAAGTGGGGCACCATTAGATTTTGCATTGATTTTAGATATTTGAACAAAGCTTGTCCCAAAGACAAATTTCCCACTCAACATATCGACCAGATTATCAACAACTGTGCCATAAGTGTCATTTTCTTATTTATGGATGTCTTTTTAATCTATAACCAGATTGAGATATTACCCACCGATTAGCACAAGACAGCATTTATTTTCCCATGGGGAACCTTTGCATATAGGAAGTTACCATTTGGCCTAAAAAATGCTGGAGCCACTTTCCAGTGTGCTATGTCCTATGTGTTTCACGATATCAAACATATTGTAGAACCATAGCTTGACGACCCCCCATCCCATTCACAATGACGGGAGGACCACCCTGGTCATCTTAGAGACATTTTCCTGAGATGCCATCATTATAACATACGGCTTAATCCTCATAAATGTCTTTTTGCGTTGAGACGAGACGTCTATTAGGTTTTGTGGTTTCTAAAGATGGAATATGGATAGATCCATTGAAAATTTCTGCTATTCTAGCCCTACCAGCCCCAACCAACCTTTTAGAACTCCAAAGTTTTCAAGGGAAAGAAAACTTTCTCCGTTGTTTCGTTTGCAATTTTGCAGAGAAAACATATGGTTATATGCGTCTCCTCAAGAAGGACACTCCGTTCTTTTGGGATGACCAAGCCCAATGGGCCTTTGATTATCTCAAACATGCTCTGACTCACTCACCCTTGATTCACCCCCCATATTATTCAAAGGATTTTCTCTTATACATTGCTGCCTCCACTACTACCATCGCTATGGTTTTGGTGCAGGAGAATCCCGACGGTTAGGAGCACATGATATATTATGCTAGTAAGAATCTCATGGATTCTCAAACTCAATACTCATGCATGGAGAAATTAGCATTGGCCACGGTCATTACTGTTTCAAAATTTCACCACTACATTTTTCTCTGGACAACCACTGTATTGGCAGACCAGAACCCTATGTATTACATCCTGACTCGACAGGTGCTCGGGGGAAAATATTCCCGATCAATAGTCATCCTGTAGGAATTTGATCTGGAATTTGCCAAAGCTACATTAAATAAATCCTTGGTCTTTACTGAACTAATGTGTGATCTTCCCTGTGCTTCGACGGAATATGAGCCCAGTGATTCATTCTGGGATGAATTCTTGTTCATGATAAGCACTACTGACCCATGGTGTGGATATTTGCTCGTTTATCTCCAGACACAGAGATTTCAGCCCACTCTATCCCTTGATGATCACCACCATATCTGTCACCAAGCAAAATACTACCTCATCTTGAATGACACTTTGTATAGACGTGGTATTGATTCCATTCTCCGGCGATACCTTACCCATGAAGAAGCTAAACAAGTTTTGAATGACTGCCACTCTAGAGCATGTGGCGGTCATCTATCTAGGATGGCTACAGCCTAGAAAATCCTTCGTGCTGGCTATTTCTGGCCTTCAATATTTAAATATTGTCACAAGGCTATTAAGAAATGCCCACCCTGCTAACAGTTCTACCCAAAAAAGCACACCCACCCTGCTCCGTTACACCCCATCATTGTTGTTGGCCCTTTCACCAAATGGGGGATCGATTATATGCATTGTAATCCTACCTCAATCAGGGGGCATGGTTACATCATCGTGGCCTTTGATTATTTTACAAAATGGGCTGAGGCCATGCCTACATATGCAGAGGACAGTAAGACTTCCGCTCTCTTCTTCTTTAGTCACATGATAGCAAGATTCAGAGTCTCGCAGTCCATAATCACTAATCACGGATCACATTTCCGTAATCAAATTATGGAGGAATTAAGTGTCAAGGTAGGTTTTCATCATGAAAACTCAATGCTTTATTATCCGCAAGCTAATGGTCAGGTCAAGGCCATTAACAAATTTTTGAAAACAATGTTGCGTCGGATGGTTGGAGACCATAAATCCAACTGGCACCATATTCTTTTCTCCACTCTTTGGGCTTACAGGACTTCGGTAAAAATAGCTACTGGTTTTATGCCCTTCCAGCTTGTCTATGGATTAGAAGTTGTCTTTCCTATTCAATGTCAAATTCCATCCTTGAAACTTGCTGTCGAGCTTCTCCCAAACACTTCCGCAGAGGAAGAAAGATTTCTCTACTTGAATAACCTTGATGAAACTAGAAGAGATGCTTCCTTACCCAATGAAGCACACAAGAAACACATCAAGGCGTAGTATGACAAGTCTGTCCAACCTCGTGCCTTTAACGAAGGTGACCTAGTTTTGACCTATGTTCAAAAACATGACAAACTAGGGAAAGGGAATTTTGAATCCATTTAGTATGGTCCTTTCATTATTTCCAAAGTTATAGAGAAAGGGGCCTATGAGCTTGTGGACTATGATGGAATCCCCTTAGGACAACCTCGTAATGCGTTGTAGCTGAAGAGGTACTATGCCTAGGTATTTCTTGTATAGTACCTTATATATATGTACATTGCTTGAATTTTTTAGCGTGCTTAAGTATTTTAAATATGGTTTTGAGTTTAGTGTCCATATCTATTTATACCATGTTTTGGTCATGCAGAACAGATGGCCTTCTACAGCTTCGTTGATGGTGCTTACCACCACACCTTGAATCTTGCCTTAACTGCTTGGGTTCTTTATTCCCCAGCTCATGATTTGGTTAGTTCAGGAGCGGTTTGTATTGGTCGCGCTACCAACAATATCGTCGAGTATGAAGCAGCCATTGGTATTTTGACTGAAGCTGCCTCCTAGGACATTCGTAACTTGGTAGTTTTGATGGACTCACAACTAGTGGTTGCCATTTAAATCACATCTATACCATCAAGAATCCCATGCTTCTCTGTCTCTTCCAGAGGGTACGTTTATTAGAGAGGTCATTTGAAGCTATTACCTATAGGCATATCCCTATGGAAGACAATACAGTTGCCGACTCATTAGAAAATTACATCCTAGACTGGCATATTTCCCATTCATGACGTAAAAGTCAAACATGGTTCACTGTAAATAAACTGTAAAAGACACATAAAACTCATGTAAATACATTTTCCATATGAGACATATAAACACCAAAAGTAAAAGTCTATATATATATATATATATATATATATATATATATATATCATTAGAGAGAATTTGAGGTCAAAAATGGGCCTCCTAAAAGATGTACTACAAAAATATAAGATATATTAAAATATTATGAGTTAGGGGTTTTATGGGGTAGGTATATATGACAACTCATCTCCTACACTACTTTTTATGCACAATATAAATAACCATGGTTGAGTTACTTTTCTAAATTGACTATAAATAAAATTAATAAAATAACTCTACAATGATGTGACTAAGATTCATTGTAAATTCCCAAAAAATGATTGTCCTTTAGTATTTATTTGTATTGAACTTGTAAATAAAATTAAACAAAAATGAATTTAATTTATATGCATAACTAACATATTTTTTTCATATAAATTTCATTCATGAATTTAATTTATTTTTAAAGTACAAGATTTAATATATATATATATATATATATATATATATTAGTTTGACATTATGATATTAAATACAATTAAGTGAATATATAATTTAAAATTAAA
>LPNX010014199.1:22791-156291 GCA_001517045.1 Pseudotsuga menziesii
AGGCCCATTTTTTACCTCAAATTCTCTCTAATGTATAAGTGCTTTACAAAAAATGGGTCACGAGACCTCATCTGAAGCACTCAGGATTTCAGGAAAAATATCATCATACAAAAATCCTGAAGCTATCTATCAGCTTTCAGTAATACATCATGCAACCTATCATCTAATGATGCTCATGGTAACACATGTTCACCCAGGCTACTCGATGTAGCAGTCTACTGAAGCAACCTAGTACTCCTGCAGTGGGCCTCTAGTACCTCAATGGGTGGTCGTTGATCAAGGCATCTCATATGTCTAGAGTTAACCTCTCGACGTTCTCCTCTAGCTCCCCCATCACATCATTTACCTATGGAACAAGATGAGCTCCGGATCACCTTTCTAGTAGTGAGGATCCCCCAAGTCGTGCTGCTCTGACATCTGCATGAAAACATTTAAGTCTCGTTACTACACCTAAAAAATATAAAACATGAAAACATGAAAACACAAGCGCCATTTTAGGGTTTTGTTTCTTACCAATGTCACCCCACTGTGTACCAGGTGGAAGCAGTAGGTCAAGGTCACCCTTGAAGTCGGTACGTGCGTATGCGTAGTCCTCAACCATGAGGAGTTAGTCGCTCAGCCATCGGAAAATGTGTCTTCGAACTTCACCTTGCCTCTACCTACCCCTGTGCGAGCCATGATCTGAACCCACCTCAGCATGCGAGGGTCTCTTGCCCTCAACTCTGTGAACACTACCTGGGATCTCATATGGGGAACCCGCTCGAAGAAGAAACATGCTAAAATGGATCCAAAGCCAAACTGCTTCAGCTCATCCTAACCGCACTTGGTTAGCTGATCTTTGAAAACTGGTAGTAGAGCCTAAACCCAGTTGAATACTGTGGGTGCCATAGCCTATATAGCATAGATCATATGCACTCTAGAATCCTGATGAACCCCTTGGCTCCCTGCCAATCTCTGCATGGTGAATAGGATTGTGCGAAGAGGGCCATCCACCATTGCTTTGGTGGGAATTTTCTTCCCTAATGTTCTAGTCCTAGGAATACAATGGTGATTTATTAATTCCTGGGTGGTGATGTCCCCTCCACAAGAACCAATCAAAGAGATGGGAGAACCCTGTCTTGATAAACATGTCAAGAAGTAGATGAACCCCTTGGCTCCCTGCCAATCTCTGCATGGTGAATAGGATTGTGCGAAGAGGGCCATCCACCACTGCTTTGGTGGGAATTTTCTTCCCTAATGTTCTAGTCCTAGGAATACAATGGTGATTTATTAATTCCTGGGTGGTGATGTCCCCTCCACAAGAACCAATCAAAGAGATGGGAGAACCCTGTCTTGATAAACATGTCAAGAAGTAGATGTCATCTACTTCAATTGTCAACACATGAGCACCCACCTCAAAATATTGTTGCTCTGGATTCCACATACAGAGAATATGCTCCAATAAACGCTCATGTGACATCATACTGGGTGTGCAAAAAAACTTCAGAAGACCACAGTCCCTCAATGTGGCTATACATCCCATGTTTCTTTCAAAAAATGCATCATCATTATCATGTTGCCTCTCTTTCCAAATAACCAATTTTGACCGATGGAAACTTGCCAAAAACAATCATAAGGCTAATTAGAAACATCATCAAGATTTCAAATCATCAAAATTTAGCTAATTTTCCTTGTACATATGTTTTTCTTTACCCACGGCCGGCACCACCTGATTCTCATTGAGGACAAGCGGTGGCACCACCTGAGTGAAGTGTTTTAGGTGTGGTTCCTGCGGGTTACTACTTATCCCGCAAGGGATAAGAGCGGTGCCCGCATTCAAGGTTTTAGGGCTCGCGCAAACTTCCAAAAACACCCCCAAAAATAAAAAATGAAAGCATAAAATGAAAGAGCAAGGTTCAAGCTTTCACCTGGAACTAACAGCACGTAAATCCGACGGTAGACGCTCCTGGAATCATCAACTAAAGATCTGGCCAAGAAACTTCTCCAAAGGCTCTCCGCTATTAATAAATGGTAAAATGTTTTGTTTTTTATTATTTACATAACTTTTATAAGCATTCTATGTCCTGGGATGTTATAGCTTTGTTTTAAAATCATTTATTACAAGAAAACTATCAGTGATGATCCTTTAATTTCGTTTATTAGTGAGTTTAATGATCGTTTTTTAAGTCATTGCAGGATAAGGAGCAATAGCAGTGAAAGTTTCAGAAGTTTGTTTTTGACTTTTTCGTACTACCATAAAACGGAAAAAGTCTTTGAGAATTTATTGCGACACTTTGTTCATGGCTCCAAACTTAGCATCAAAGGTCCATTTCCTTTTCTGATTCTTTTCAAACTCATAAAATCCCTCATCATGAAAAGAGACCTAGTGGAGTCTTCTTTAAACTCTTTTTGGTCTCCTTAAATACGAAAAGATTATTGAGCGATCTTGTCTTCTTCATGCTCGTTAAAGTACTTGAAGAGTCATTCATTTGACGATAGGTTATCGCTTTTTCAGTTCAGATGAACTATTTACTAAAAAGGAGCACTCCAACCAATCATGACTGGAAGAGCTCTGTCGGGTTTTATTTTATACTTTATTGGGCCCTAGAGACTAAATCATACGAAAATGGACCCTGTGGAGTCTTCTTCCGTGGTCATTCAAACTCTCTAAACATGAATGATACCAAGTTAACTTTCATTGGACTCGTTAAATTAAACATTGAGAGACCCTCTTTTGGGAACAAACCCCTCCTCTCTCAGGTTCGTAAAACATATGATTTTGGACTTGTCTCCGGAAGAGGCACTCATCAATCATGATGGGGAATTAAGGGAAGGGAATCATTTTGCAAATAAATGGCAGTTTTTCATTACCTTTGAACATGGCACTTACCTGCATATCATTTCAATCAATTGGGTATTCAGCTCATTTCCAAGACGATCCCCTTTCACGAGTCATGTCACTCCTTTGAGTCTTTTCAAAAGAATGCATTGTCCACCATCGCACTGTGTGTTTGTCTAGTCTAGTCATGCTACCAAGTCTTCAGTCGTGCCACCCGATGTTCAAAGGGAAGTTGAAATAGTTTACCTCTGCAGTCAAAAAATCCTCTATGTTAGTACTTTGTGAGTCAGTCTTATGGTTCTTTCATTCACATCATTCCAGAACTTTTGTTCCAAGTTTCGTGTCGTCAATGTGGGATTCATCATGGCCCTCCTTTGACAAGACTATTCCTGTCTATGTCAGCTTGTCATTCTAGAAATAGTCTTAGAAACAAAATTTAGTACCTTGAGATCTGTATGCCTCAATGACATATTCTCTCACTCTTGACATAGGTTCACATCATTGTCCTTTGAACGATAGAATCGACTGGGTGTTCGACATCAATAAATCCATTCACACTCAATAGATTGTACTAGGGTACCTTAGGAATCATTGACATCAATGGTTATCTCCCTCGCACTTGTTAACGGTTCACATCATTGGCCGGTAATCAAGTGGTTTCTACCATGTTCGACTTCAGAACATTGTAATCACATGGATAGAATCGTACTTTGTGGAAGACGAGAGGAAGACCCTGGGTACTTATTTAGCACCCATTGCTTTCCCTAGGTTGTGATGGAGTTTTGTATATCAAGCATGGATCCACATTTGTATGGTTGTGGCTATGCTCAAATTTGCATCTGTACGACATAGATATATGTTGTATGTCTGGTAGATATGTCCAAATTTGAGTCCTCTATCACATGGATCTACGTTGTATTCTAGTAGCCATGGTTTTTTATTCCTCTCATGGATCTACCTTGTATTGGCCTGCAACCATGAGTTGGTTACACTTATGTATGAGTCAAAAGTATTGATGTATTGCAGATGCCTACTTGATGACACTCTCCGATCAAGCTGACTCTTACCTCGAAGTGATAACTTGTTCTCTCAAAGATCTCACCTATTGTATCCCTTTAAGCCTCATGCTTTGGGGGGTATTTTGTTATAACCAAACCCTATCACCAGCATGTGATAAGATCTCTAACATCTATGTTTTCCCTAAATCCCAAACTTGGAGTCGAAATAGTGCTCTGGATGTCAATTTTACATTAAAAAAAACCCTAGCACCGCTTTTTCCCTTTAGCTGATGGGCGGTACCTTATATAGCACTGCCTGAGTCTTGTTATAGATAAGAAGTGCCACCACACATGGGCTTTGCCCTTGGAGCGATCTTACCCTTCACTTCTCTTTCATAAAGGTATATAAGCGGTACCCTTCGTAAAAATGGAAAAAAAGAGGATTCTCGAGGCTTCTAGAACCTGAGCCTCATGTCCTACCTTATCCCTATTAATCTGGGTTGGTTGGAGTCAAGATCCCTCTTGGTAGGATCTTATGGCCACCTCACCCACAATTCTCTCGACTATCCCTATCCATTGAGCCCTATAAATAAAAGCTCATGTCCCATAGTTGAGAGAGAGAACTGAATGGTAATGTTATGCTGTTGAGTTAACTATCTGGCCCAATCCATTAGAGAGCACAAGAGAGCAAGTTGGAGATATCGGGGATGAAGTGTTTGTCTTTTGGAGGAGTTTGTCAACACTAAGGCACATGGTTGTAAGCTCTTTCATTGATTTCTTAATGCAAAGCTGATTTCCGTCCCACATATCTATTGTACTGATCTTGTGTGTATATGTTACTGGATTCCTTAGTCACTAGTATGGATGTGTAAATAATGTTCTGGTAGCTTTGATGTCATTTTTTGTTTGACATGTTCTGCAAGTACATAGGTTCAACATCAAAGTGTTATTCTAGGTGTTTACAACATTCAAGGAAGTTTTTCACCCTTTGTCATTCACTTATTTGTTCTGGATCTGAACCATTCAGACCAGAGGAACAGCTTTTGTCAGCAGAAGGTGCAATATTCCTGACAACACTGGATTCCTTAGTCACTAGAATGGATGTGTAAATAATGTTCTAGTAGCTTTGATGTCCTTGCTTGTTTGACATGTTCTGCAGGTACACAGTTTCGTCATCAAAGCGTTATTCCAGGTGTTTACAACATTCAGGGAAGGTTTTCAGTAACATATACATGCGAGATCAGTACAACAGATATGTGATACGGAAATCATCTTTGCATTAAGAAATCAATGAAAGAGCTTACAACCATGTGCCTCGGTGTTGAAAAACTCCTCCATAAGACAAACACCTCTTCCCCGATAGCTCCAACTTGCTCTCTTGTGCTCTATAATGGATTGGGCTAGATAGTCAATTCAGCAGCATAACATTACCATTCAGTTCTCTCTCTCAACTATGGGACATGATCTTGTATTTATAGGACTCAATGGATAGGGATAGTTGAGAGAATTGTTGGTGAGGTGGCCTTAAGATCCTACCAAGAGGGATCTCGACTCCAACCAACCCAAATTGATAGGGATAAGGTAGGACATGAGACTCAGGTTCTAGAAGCCTCGAGAATTCTCTTTTTTTTCCATTTTTACCAAGGGTACCGCTTATATACCTTTATGAAAGAGAAGTGAAGGGTAAGAACCACTCCAAGAACAAAGTCCATGTGCGGTGGCACCGCTTATCTATAACATGACTCAAGCGGTGTTGTATAAGGTACTGCCCATCAGCTAAAGGGCAAAAGCGGTGCTAGGGTTTTTTTATGTAAAATTGACATCCAAAGCATTGTTTCCACTCCAAGTTTGGGATTTAGGGAAAACATATATGCTAGAGATCTTATCACATGCTGGTGATAGGATTTGGGTATGATGATTATAACCCTTTATAAGAAAAAAAATATAACTTATGAAGGGCTATTTTCATGCGAACAAACTCAGAAAAGTATTTTGACAATGGTCTTGGTTCAATACTTTCTTACAAAGAAGAGCCATCTCGATTACATCCTGCAAGAGTGGTTTCTTGGAAAAAATAATAAATTTGACTGTTTTGAAATTCTCATAATCTAATACCTGGTGTTGGATATATTTGGTTTATGTCATCTAAACACTTGGGTGCCTCATCAACTTTTCCCTTGGAGAAAATGTTTTTTTATGAAAGACCATATGTCAAAAAGTCAGATATACAGTCTCTCCTAATTATTTTTTCTAGTAATTGTAATGATTTTCCCACTTCACCATCCTGAAATGGAGAAGACATTACTTCAAAGTATACTCTAACATGTATACTAAATCTACATTCTATATTTTCCTAGTGAACTTTTGATGCCTCAAAATTTTTTCCCAAATTTCCAAGATGATGCATGACATAGATAAAACTTTTGGAACTTGGAACATGTGTTCCCTAAGAATTTGGTTCAATATCTGGGCAACAACTTCAACTTTATTTGATTTGCAGAAATATTTGATGAGTGAAAACTACATATCATATGTGGGTGAGGCCCTTACTAATGATTTTCTCTAGTTGATATATCGCCTCATCCACCATACCCAAACCTGCAGAGACCCCCAATGAATGTGATATAGAAACTATATAAGGTCTTTTCATATCCACTAGATACTTTCTTGCATGATACACTCTATCAACCCTGCACATAGCATTGATCAATGCATTCAAATTTGCAGCCACTAGATTAAATTTTGGTAATTTCATTTGGAATCTCACAGGCTAGTTCCATATTATTAGTCCTCAAGAGCCCATCAATCAAAATGGAAGAAATTGTATTGCTTGGTCGATGTCCTTGGTCTAACAACTCCTTGTGAAGTATGTGGGTTTTCTCAACTTGACCAGCTGTACATAGGCCACCATTAAGAGTGTTATAAATAGAAGAGGAAATAGGGTAATCCCTTATAGCAACATAATGAAGGATATGGAGAGCATCCTCGATTTTTTTTTTATCTTGCATAATCCCACAATTAGAGCGTCGATAGTCCTCATAATGACATATAATATAAGATAAGATAAAGTTATGAATTTCCAACGAATGCTCACTGAAGTAGGTCAAAGGGACCATTGGGTACAAAAAGATGAAACCAATATCAATCATATTAAGATAGATTTGAAAGGCCTTCTCTATCTCATTGGCATTACATAGTTCATTTACAAGGTCACCAAGAAAGGCTTCATCAATAGAATACAGTTCATCAAGCATCTATGTCAACAATTCTTCAACCTCTAAGTTTCCCTGACTTCAGGTACCCATAAATTAAAGTTTTGAAAGAAATAAATTATGACGGCATCCTTCTTGGACCATTTCATTATACAAATCATGCACTTTATCCATGAATCTCACTTTGGAGAAAGCATCAATCAATGTTATATATTTCACCGTGTTAGGAGAATGCCCCTCGTGCTTCATCTCCTTATTTCCTTGATCTCATAATGATGAAGAATGTTTTCCAATTCAGCCCACAATATAAGAATTTTCCCAGCACTGGGATCTCATATTGTGCTTTGTGTAGTATATAATAGGGTGTATCAAGCACTGGGATACAATGCTCAAATTTATGTTTTTGGAATATATCTATGAAACTTGCATTGGAGGAAGAAAATGTATTTGTTGTTGGAGCAGGTGCTCTAAGATGTGAATTCTTAAACATTTCTGTATCATGGGGAATTTCTTAGTTTTTTCGAAAATCCTCCACCTTCTTCAAGTTTGATACAACGAGAGGCATCACAACACTCACTAGCTTCTAATGTGACAACTATATAGTAGCATTTTTTTCCTTTATAAACTGCCTTTTTGGTTGATCTTGCTTCAGGACCCAGGTCTATAGGCCCTAGGGCCATGGTTCTTCCTTCTCAATTATTTTGGAGGATATTTGGGGTTTTCATGATTTTGATGATTGGGAACACTGCCAATTATTCCATTCTATATGAGATATAGCCTTTTTCTTTTCTATTTTGTCTATATTATGATGTTTGAGAACACTGCTAATACCATTCTATCTTAGATATAGCCATTTTTTTTTCTATTTTGTCTTATATCATATTTATACATACTTTCGTTTCTATTTTACATGGAGCGAAAGATTTGACAAAAAATTTCTGAGTAAAAATGTTTATTTGTATGTTTTGGGAAGAAATTTGGGAAATTACTCATGATCTGAAATAGTTTCTAGTGTTTTCTAATTTGGTGGTTGTAATTTAGATTATTGAGGTTAAAGTTGAGAGGATTCATTGTCATGTTTTATTCTAAAGTTTAAACACAAATTTAGAGAAAAATGTCATCCATAAGATAACTCTAATTTTGAATTTTATCCTAAATTATTTTGGCAATTGTGATTCTATAATATTGGATATTGTTATTTCTCATTTTTTACAAATTGGTATCTTTGAACATTGGATGATTTCATCTTTAATTTCTTTGATTTGGGTTAATTGATTCATATGTTGTTTTGCAGATTGTTATTTTGCTGTGAATGTTTGGAATGCTCAAAATGCTGGTGGAGCAGTTGTTCTTGTTTCTGATGAGCGGGAAGAGCCATTGATAACTGTGGATTCACTTGAAGAAGATACTTCAGCAGTTGAATATCTGCAGAATATCGCCATTTTTCTGCTCTTATTGTTAAACAGTTCGGTGACCAACTGAAAGTAGCTACAAACAAGGGTGATGTGGTTAATATTAATTTAGACTGGAGGGAGACTGTTCCTCACCCAGATGATCAGGTGGAGTATGAGTTGTGGACAAACATCAATGATGAATGCAGGGCAAAGTGTGATACCCAACTGGAATTTGAAAAGAATTTTAAAGGAGCTGCTCAAATTCTTGAGAAAAGTGGTTACACACAATTCACCCCTCGCTAGATCACCTGGTACAGTCCCCAAGCATTTACTCTAAGTAAGAAATGCAAGGCTCGATGCATTAATCATGGAAGATACTGTGCACCTAATGCAAAATAGGATTTCAGTCAGGGGTACAATGGTAAAGATGTTGTACTTGAAAATCTCAGGCAATTGTGTGTCTTCAAAGCTGCAAATGAAAGTAATAGACCCTAGGTTTGGTGGGATTACGTCACTGATTTCCATATTAGGTGTTCGATGTAGGATAGAGGTTGGCATAATTTATTCTTATACATTCTATATTTTACAAATGCAAGAATAAAATGCGGGAAACTAACATCCTTCTAAATCTAATTGCAGGAAAATTGGACAAGGGGGCTATCTTGAAGGTAATTTGTGTAGGCTTTTAGGAAACTACTGAGCCAAATGTTTGCTTGAGTGAAGGTGATTTTCTTTATGGGTGGATGAATTCTAGTTGCATAGCTATATACCTTTAATTTTTAGGAATAAGGCATTTTAAATCCATTATTAAATGCATGGAATTAACTTTTTTTTCCTAAACCGGATATGGAAACAAATGAATGTTTGAAAAATAATGGTGGTTGCTAGCAAGATAAGAAGGCAAACATAACTTCCTGCAAGGTATACTAGATTCTTGAAGCAAAGGATATAAATATGTTATGTTTCTGTGGAAAGACTCAACTAAACCATTAAATTGTAGAATTATGAATATGAATCGTTTGCTATTTTTGGCAGGATACTTTTCGGGGTAGGGTTTGTGAGTTCCCTTTGGTTGAAGGTGTTAAATTTATGGGAGATGGTTATTCTAACTGTGAAGGTAAACCTAATATATTTTAAATTTCAGTTGTTTCATTATTGGCTCACAGTAGAAAATTCACAACTCACTTTTTGTTCTTTGTGTTGTTTCATCGTGATGAGTTTTGAAGTTTTGTTTTTCCTTATTCAATATGTTTTTATCATTGATTTACTATTTGATGGGATTAGTTCCTGCATACATGTTTCTTCTTAAATGGAATGTTGATAATAACAATCCACGTGATTTTCAATGATTTCAGTTCATATGGTTTCTTTTGATTTTAAATTTATACAATTTGATTTTATTGAGACTTACAATTTGTTCCATACAAAATTCATATTACATTCCTCACACTCGATGTGTGTGTGTGTGTGAAAGAAAGAGAGAGATAGACTAGTGGGCAAAAGAAACCAATGGGACAGAGAGAGACGCAATGATTCGAACTGGTTTTGAAGGTGCAGGAGGACAAGGGAGCCATGCACTCTTACATGTAATTATAGATAACAATTTAAAATTAATCAAGTAGTAATCTAGAAATTAAATTACAATATACCAAAATAAGTCTAAAATTATTGACACTAAGTCTCAAACTAAGAGATCAAAAGTCATCCAACTCTCAAGAGCCTATTGAGACAATATTCTTTAGGAGACTAAATTCTATATTGTTGGGTGTGAGATGAAGTATGCAGGAAGAAGTTGGTAATGCATTATTCCATCCTAACAATGCCACCGTGATTTTGTATCAAGTTTTAACCATGCCTCTATTGATGTTTACAAGGGTGCCTCTATTGAGGTTTACAAAGGTGGAAAACATCAACAAATGTGTTCACAATCAATGGGGGGAATCGGAACTTGGTCAATACAATGTTGAAAGTGAATTGTTAATTTGCATGCTTTATAATAGTCCTGTAAAACATGAGTACTAGTAATTTCTTTACATAAGCGATACTGACAAACTCAATTACAGACCTAACCTTGCAGCTATAAACATATTTGGGTGTGAGTAGGCATCAAATAAATGGATATCAGGATCAGTATCTTGAAATGGAGGGAAAAGTGATGCCATTTGTGAGTGGCAAGGACAGTGTACTGCTTATGAATCCTAGAACTTAGAAGGTTAGATATGCAAATCCTCTTGTTTTGGAAGATTGAAAGCTCTAACCTTTGGTTTCTCAATATTTGCTGTTTTTTTTTATTAGTACAAAAGTAATGAAGGAAGCCTAGTTGCTTCTGTAACTACAAGCCGTCAATTGTATGATGTAGAAGCCCCAAATCATCAGCATATAGGAAGATGTGAATAATTATATTAAGAAGGAAACAACCATAATTTGGTCCTATATTGGCCTGACCATAATCCTCTTGCCGAACTGGGTATAAGCTAAATCAAAGAGGGGAGATGGGACACCTGTGTTTCTGTCCAGTGGTGCTGAAAATGTTATCTGTAAGCCTTCTTGTTTTTTGAATCTGCACCATTAGTTGTGTAGAGTGACACGAGAAAAATCTGAACCCTGTCTTTAATCCCTGACCTGATGCAACCAATCAAATAAAGGTTTACTTGGCATTCTCTTAGTTTTCTCAAAGGGCAATGACATGGAAGGATAGGGCCTTGTTGAACATAGATTCCTTAAATAATGGATCCTAACTTGAATCCCATTAATGGCATGATAGTTGCTTGTCCTTTTTTCCAAAAGATTTGTTTCTTTAGTAAATTTCCAATGTAAGTGTATGAGTGTCTTTTTATGCTAAATAATGTAATAAACTATGTTATATTAATAAATTGAATACGTATTTCTAGCTTTGCACTGGATGTCTTTGTATGAGTTAAGTAACTTTAGGTTGTGATTTTGCTCCTTGAAGAAAAGTACCTGTTGACCTACATTAATAAATATAAGAGTTTGTTTTATTTTATTTTACTAGTAAGTATTTCAGATACTTATTTGAAGATGATATTGACAACGAGTTTGAAGCATCACACATAATGAATACATGAAATAAATCATGTTGTTCTAAACTATGTTGCATTGGCTTTGGGGACAGGGGAACGATGGCGACGAGTTGCCGGGATAGTTAGATCACACCCCCAATTTTTCAGGGGAAGGTTGAGGATGGCACATACACACACACACACATAGATAGAATGGGGGGGATGAGACCCTGGGAAGGTTAGAGCACACCCCCAATTTTTCAGGGGATGATAGGTTGGGGATGACACATACACACACACAACATTAAAAAGTTGGAATTCATCATAAATAGTTGTAGTTGCTTGTAAGCACAATAGTCTTTACTATATAGTATTATGCACATCTCTTTCCATAAATTTGTTATGTTTTTCATTTGGTATATGTACGAAGGAAGTACAATGAATTCCACAAAGGAAAATCACATGTGGCTTTCTGCCACAAATTTTTTGGTAGATTGACATTCTTGATCATTCAGTGTGTTGACCCCATTGTACGATTTTTCTTTTCAGCGACTCCATTTTGTTATGGATTGTAAGAGATAGTATATTATCTCATGACACCATTCCCTGTATAAATTTTGAAGAAAACATTGCACTCGAACACCTCACTACTAGCAGTTCTTAGCATTTTCAACTTCGTTACACGGTGATAGTGGAACGTTTGACAAGGTAATAATCTCAATCTATTCAACAATAAGTTGAAAATTTTACTGCAATTTTACTTGGGAACATTACACATATCTACATTCCTATATAGATCTAGAAAACAATAATCAGAAATTTTGTGAGAATATGAACATAAGACACAAGGCATATAGTTATTTAGATGTCAGAGTATAGATTAGTGTGATGCAATAGTATGGGTTTTATTCACTTTAGGATATTGCTTAAGAAATGATATGTATATCGGGACAACTATTTCGAGGAGGCTCTCAAAATGAGTAATCTTCTTGAATAATTTCATAGTGATCATGGGCTTCACCCTCCAACAATTCTTGGTGTTCGTGATCATGTATTCACTGGAAGGCATACTTAAATTTTAGCATCTTTGATTTCAATATTCCCATATCCATAATGTATTTTTTCTTTGTTTGTTTTCTTGGAACAAAGGAATTGAAATTTTATGATCAACTAAAGTCTAATATTGGGTAAATTCAAAATTTAATGTGTCATCTTTAGCCTGGTTCATGTCTAACCAGGAAAAACGTTTTGTTGGGAAACGTGTCCTGGAAAATCCTCTAAAGTAAGTTAAAATTTGACTATGCTTTCCTTTTTTCCCTCTTCTAATACTACTTATATTTTCATTTCCAGTTAAAAGGTATTGTTGTGACTAAATGGTTAAGCCTGATCTGGAATTCCATTCTTTGGTTTTCTGTGGATTCTTGGTATTTCAGGGTTCGTATGCATTATGAACATCCAGATGTTTTTGATAAGATTTTTCATATCACACAAGGAGGCATAAGCAAGGCATCTCAAGTCATTAATATCAATGAATATATTTATGCAGGTACTGTTGAGTTTTCAGTAGGAAACTCATTTCTTGTGCTTTCAAATTTTATCCTGTTACTATAAACTGTATTTTCTAGGCAGGATTCATTTTGATTATAGAAATATCTCATCAATAATATTACAAAACTATCATAATTTAGCAACAATTACATGAGAAGCAGTACGCATATCCTTTGAAAACTTCAATATAAAAGTCAATACATAGACTTCAATTTATTTCAATATAAAAGCCAATACATGAAAACTTATGTCTTTATTGCTATTTCAATATAAGAGTCAAAACATGAAAACTTCTTTTGTTTGTTGATTGAATGTTGTATCTTTTTCGAGTTTGTGAGCTTTCTCTTATCATATCTTTGTAATTTTTTGTCCCTAACACAATTCTTAGAAATGTCTTAACTCTTTACAGATTTGTTAAAGTCATAAGAGGACCTTGTCCATTATATTTTTGTTGTTTTAGATCTTAATAAAAAAATGATCAAGAGAGTCAATTTCTTGCAATAGACCTCATATGTGAGTAGTCAAAAGATTTTTATTAGCCATTCATGAAAGTAGACATGGCATAGATATCTAAATACATAATACCAAAATGTGGTTTCTTGTGATTGTGAGAAACCTATTTCATAAACTTGTTTCTAAAGTTTTTTTCTTGTAAACTACAAAAGAATATTTATTAGGTGTAGATCCTATGATGCAAAAGATCCGAAGTGAGATTAAACATGTGGATGCACAAATATTGGCATCAGTTCGCCAACAGGTTTGTATGGTCTTTCAAGCATTTAGTACATTTTGAGTGACTTACTGTTCTTAACTTCTCTTGCTCTCTTTGCTCTTACCCTATTATGTTGGGAAAGCAGGCACCCTTAAATTTTCATAATGATTGGGATCATTCTCATGCAATTTGTGCTACTGTGGTTTTTGAAGCCCATTTGAGTTGTGCCAGTCATGCCATTGTTGGGTAAAAGCTCACATGATCCCTGTTCACTTCATTTTTTTAGTAACCTTATCCTAACTGGAATAGAATTGTTGTAAATGCTCCCTAAAGGCTATAATATTCATGAGAAGATTAGATAGACCCAAATTTATACCTAATTATTTACCTTTCATACATTGAACCACTAATTGGTAATAAACAAAAACTTATCACTTTTCCATCCCATGTTACTCCACCAACATCATGAGAATTTGAAACATCCTATATTCTGCCCTGTTATTGGAACCTATATGAACTCTATATACAAAGGGGATCCCACTATGTTATGATAGGAAGAGGACATCTTCTTCTCTACATCAACTTAGAACCCTATTAATTAATGGCTTGGAAGCCTTTCAATGAGCTTTAATAACTTTAATTACAAAATCCCCCCGTAAAAGGAAAGGATGGGTGGAAGGGCGCCCCTTCTGGGAGAATAGTCATAGTCATAGTAGCAGTCAGCAGGATTCTTTTCTCGCTAGCTCTAGAAGCTGGTAATATCTTGCTTTATAACTACAAGCTTTTCCTCCCTCGCTAGCGGGATCTACTTCTTAATTAGGTATAACCAACTTGGATAGAGATAACCCCATCAATGATGGAAATAAGTATCATTATATAATTATGTTGGATGGATTACCAAGATATAAGTCAATGGGATAATAACGTGATATCAATGCTTCCCATAGTCCTCCACCAAGTGAGCCTCTAATTCCTCATCCATCTCATCCTCCAAGTTCAAAAAAATAACCTCAGGGTTATGTTACTACTATACTACTTACACAATTTACTTACTCTGTCTAAAATGGCTATATGATTTGCTCTATTAAAAGGATTCTGTATAAAGCCTTACTTCAATTATATTTCCTTGTCGGTTGGAAAGAAGAAGTTTGTATGCACAGCAACAAGGGGGTTATCTCAGTAGTAGTGGTGGGAGATCAGACAGGATATTCAATTACTAGCAAGGCATAGACTTGCCGCGGTTGGTTTTTCTCCTCCTTATTTAAGGGAATGGATACCATCATACTGAAAACCTCACATATTATGGAAGAAAACTTACTTTTGGATCTACGGATTCAATTTATGATATAATAACTGGTCCGGGATGCAGTGTGAGCTAGATCCCAATTAGAAATTTATTTTAAAGCACCTAAAGCCTTTAATAACCCAAATATTGGGGTGTTATTTAGTGAGTTTTGTGTGGAAGGGCCCATGCATCTTATTTTCCAGGCTATCCAATCTTGCTTTATGAGTGGAATGAGTATGGAGTGGAGTAAGCAGTGGGTCCACTCCTTTCTTGAATTTTTAGGGGGTGGCAGGTGAGCCTGCTAACGTATTTTATCCCTTTGGTCAAGAGCTCGTTTTCCTTTTTAGGTTGGAAGGAAAGCGGCTTATACTTTTCTCCTTGTAAAAATGGAAAATTGAAAAGTGAAAGGGTGGTTGATAGGATAGGTTGGGTTGGTATCAAGAGGTTGTTGCACTAACATTTTTCGAATAGGCTGAAGAATTCAATACGAATGTTGTAAGTGTAAACCAAGCCCTTCCAATAGAAGGGGTCTTCCTTTAGCGAATCCATAGGGCACTTTCCATGTAACGATCCCCTCCCTGTGGGTAACTGTCAATTTTGCATTCATTCATAAAGTAGGTTGGCTTCAAAATTTCATAGCGATGCTCAAAGTAAGTGCCCAAGCACGATGAAATACAAAGGGTAGTATGATCCTACGATTGTTCCTTTCCTATGCAACTCACTCTACTTCCTTTCATCAAGTAGGCATATAAAGGTAATGACAATAATTTGTTTAAAGTAAGCCCTCCTTTACAATCTCCACTGGGAATAGTTCCTTAATGAAATGAGATAGTTTCTACAATCCAACAACTGGTGATGTCAAATAGAATTAATAAAGGAGGCATAAGTAGGTACTCCCTAAAGTAAAGAAGGAGCATGCTCACCTATTTTAAGTAGAGGATAGTTCACCCTCAATTGAACAAATAATGCCCCATGAAGATGCTTCTATGTAAAACAATCCCTAAGTTTGGGTCGATGCAAGCTATGGAAGACATCACACTTATGGTGGTTGGGAGTTTTGCAGCATGCATCCAGAACCTTATATTTCTTATTCAAGTATAGCTCCATGTATATTTTCTTATATGGAGTCTGTAAAAAATTTCGAACTCATGGTAAACAGATTCTGCACTATAATACAATTCCTACAAAAAACCAAAAAAATAAAAGAACTAAGAACATATCAAAATATCTCTCTAATAAATGCTAGAATCTATAAACACATGCTGTAGAAAACAATAAACATAATTCAATAGACAACTGCCAGAAATTGTCACTACTTTTATTAATTCTGAACATGAAAAAATATGCTACAAGGAAACACCCCTAAACGGATAGTTGCTAGAGTCAAGACTCGATGAATGAATCCATACCCCACCCTCTCTCTTATAAATCTGAGAAGAGAATAATAGGGTTTAAAAAATTATATTTGCATGTGACTCAAACTCATAAATATAATTTACTTGATCCTAAGTCAAACTCAGAAAAAATAATTTTCTTTATCCTAAGTCAAACTCAGAAATAGAATTTCCTAAAAATAAAACCAAACTAAATTTTAATTTATGGTGATTCATGTCTATGTTCCACTGGTCGCACTAGAAAATGCCTCTAATATTATTTTATGGTGGCACATGCCTCATATAAGGCTTGTTGGAAAGTGCATGCATGCACCCTCTCCCTCTATAACTGAGTGATGTGCCTCCTCCTTGAGAACTGTGATGCACCCTGTCTATCTTCTACGGTGCTGCTGAACATGTGCCTATATCTATTGTTGTGATTGTTAGTGATACACTTACTAAAAATCTAGACCAGTGGTAATATTTATTCCCTGACACTTTGTAAGCCTTCCACTATCTACATGGAACTAGCAAAGCATCTACTAGAGAAAGTAGAAATACAAGAACTGTTTCACAGTTCTTAAAAAAGAGGAGAAAATAATAAAGCAATTCCAAACCTAAACACATTAAAAAAGTAGTTCAAGGAAAATCAAATAGCACTATTCTCATATATAAGGACATTGGGAGTAGAGATTCATGGTTTTGCTGTCACACACATAGAGATGTTTCAACGAAACATATGCCTCACTTCATATGAATCTGCAGCGCTTAGATAAAACATTATTTTTGTAGTCCTATATTGATTTTCTTATATGAACTAGTGGAAATCTTTGTTCCTTTTAAGACTTCCATTCTATACATGGAGCTAGCATGTACAAAAGAAATTAGAAATACAAGAACTGTCCAGCACTTCTTAAAAATGGGGAGAAAATAACGAAACAATTCCAAAAGTAGACGCAATAAATAAATAGTTCGAGACAAATCAAACAACACTGTTCATTAATATATGGACATTTTAAAGCTTCAGATTCTTATGTCACAATGAATTCTACAATAATTATCTGTAAGAAATTCATTGATCATGTGCTTTGATTAAAATGGGTTGTTAGTAGTTACTGATGGACATCTTTTGCCAATGATTGGAGGAAATACATTGGTGCTAGCAAAATGTTGTCTCAGAGTTTGCAAGAAAATGCATACATGCAAAATAGGTAGTCTAGAAAAAATATGCATGTTAAATATGTTTTACTGACACATCATGCAATATGCAGGGTTCAATTTGACTTTACGACAAGGAAACATCACTCATCATGAATACATTTAGGTAGTTGTTTATCTGTAATATTTTATTGTTTTCCTTTCCATTTATGTACATTTTCCTTTGTTAAGAATGAACCTGTAAATTTGACATTGCAACAGGTTGGAAAGGGACGAGATGTCGGACTAAACCAGATTGATTTGTTTGAGGGTAAAATAGCCTGATGGAAATGGAGAACAGGTTCTCAATAGATATATGTATAGACTTGGACAACTCCTTGACTTTTTCATAATGTTGTCCTTCTACTTTACTACTCCTTGACTTTTCCAGAATGTTGTCCTTCTACTTCACTACTATTGGCTTTTATGTTTGTACGATGGTTAGTAATGAGTTATTTTCTGTAACACATTACTTTTGCAAGTGTTTATGGTTTCATGAGGAAGGTCTATGAAGGAGGGCTTCTAATTAGTAAACCAATTGGTAATAGAACATATTAAGTGTTTGTTGTGCCACTTTGAAAATTTGATTTTATTTGTACAAAAGAATATGATAATTGTTGTTGCATTACTTTGTAAAATTGTTTCATAACAAGTTTTCGGTTCATATTAGGCCAAGAATATGCCATGTTCATGGCTTTTCTTGCTCGAATAAATTGATTCATAAGTTTTGTTCTTGGGCATTAATGATCGTTTGTTTTCTTGTACGAGAAAGATATTTTCATGGGGTAAAATCATTGCCATAAATTATGCAAGTAAACCATCAAGAAATTGATTTCATGGGGAGAAATTGTAGCGCATAATTCCTAGAATACAACCCAGCAATCAAGTGATCTCATAGAGGAAGAAACGTTTCCTATATTGATTAAGAATATAGCCTCCCATGCAACCATTCAATGTGTTTGAATAAATTCTTCAACCAACCAACACATTATTGCAAAATGTTTTAGGCATAAAATACAATCCTTTGTTTTCATTGTGAATGGTGCATTTCCTTTGCCAACATAAATTTGGGTGGGAAATGGTTGTGGGGTTAATTCAAGACATTTTTGGGCATGGAATCTCTTAACATTGGATGTACTTACCTTTATTCCTATATATAATTGTGAAATCGATCCCTTTATATGGGAAAATCACTCCCCACAAAAACTTCATAACATTGATGGTTATGATCTTATGAAAACGCTTTTGGTTGTGAGATGAAATCAATCTTATCCATATCCTTTCATTGCAAGAAATCTTGATTATAGTGGCACTGAAATAGTACAAGCATTCCAATATATTCCCCTTGTCTTCTTTGAAATATTTCTTCTACATTTTTTTGTTATATATATTGGATTTGAAAATAGTTATGTTAGTATCATTTGATTTTAAGAAATCTTACTTAGAGCGGCACTCAAATAACAAAAGAATGCCAATATTTTATGTGAGTATTCTTATATAATTTTTGTATATGTTGGATTTTGGTTGAAATACATTGTTGGGGACAGCTTGGAAGTTTAAAAATTTGATCATTGCATGGAGAGTAGCTATAACATTGCAATTAAATTGTTTACTCAAGGGGGAGATTGGATTGTCGAACACACTAATGCTTGGATTGGTTATCATTGAAAATATTTGTTTGTATAGAATGTGATGAATTAACATAAAAAATAATGATTATCAAGTTATTATAGATACATAATGGCTTACCTTGTAATATTCCTTCAAGTATTTCAAATGCATTTATTAAGTGCACAAATGACTTGAAGGACTAGTACAGGTTAAGCTATTATGGATATATACTAACTTGATAATCATTACTTTGTATGCTTGAATGATGAAAAATTTGTTTGAATATCATCATTATCAATCAATAACAAATTTTTAAAGGGTGCTATCTCAATGGTAGATCACCTTCCTAATTATAGGCAGGAGGTTGGTGGTTCGATTCCTCCATACCCTATCATAAATTTGTGACTACGAAAATGACTAAATTCGCATATACACAACTAATAGTATCTAATTTCCCGTATCTTATATCATGACTAATGTTTATTCATATTTAGCTTAGTCATTAATATGTTATCATCTAGTAGTTTATTTAGTCATATATTTGGTCATTAATTGTTGCAATCAATTACTAAATCTGTGACTAAATATGTGATTGAATCAATGACTAAATCATTGAATATCAATGAATAAATCATTGACTATCAATGAATAAATCAATGACTAAATCAATGACTAATAATTCAAGCTATTAATGACTAATTGAAATATGACTAGCTATAAGATAGTGGAAATTAGCTACTATTAGTCGCAGACGCAAAAAATTCGTTTATAGCCTAATTTTAGTCATTTTTTTTGTCATTAATTTCTCATTTTGTACTAGTGACCCTATTTACCAGCAATTACTGGAAGGAGGATATGACCCCCTGGTTTTTTCGGCTGCTACTGAAAGGATTCTACGACACCCTATTTACCAGCTACCATTGGAAGGAGGCTACGACCCCCTGGTTATCAGCTACTACTAAAAGGATGCTACGACACCCTATTTACCAGCGACCACTAGAAAGAAGATACAACCTCATGTTTTTTCAATTGCAATTGACAAGATGCTACTACACCATATTTACCAACTTCTACTAAAAGGAAGCTACAACCCCCTGCAGGCATGTTGCCTTCCCTAGTGCCATCCTACCACCCTGATATGTTTTCAGCAATCTTTCATATTTATTTACCCTTTAATATTTGTCACGCCCATTGGTCTCTACTTTTTTTTTTATAATATGGACCACAGAGTACCATTCTCTCACTCATCCCTCTATGTATAAATACCTTCATGTTTCCTGTGGATGCATCTCTTCATTCTAGAAACATGCCCTTTCACAATCATGCCCTTTCAAATCTGATATTAACAATTTTTAATTAATTAATTAATTAAAAACTTGTTGATCATTTTTGGTCTGCGATCTCCCTTCTTCTTTGATCGTGAGATTCATCAAACGAATGCCTGCGGCCTTCCTCTCCTCCATCAGCGGGAAAATTCTATCTTCAGGCTTTCAGGATTCTCTTTCTCTCATGCTAGTGGGATTCTTTTCCTCCTCTGTAGGATCCCTGTGGGATACCTAAGCTCCTGATAATATACCAGACGTGTTCTTCCACGATCTCTATTTCTGAAATCTCACTGAGTCATTGATCTCATTCTGGGCATCTTCCTGACCGTATATCAAAGATAGGATGCGGTATGCGGATTTCCTAACTATAATATTTCTCAGAATGTCTTTCTGCACTTATCTTTCCACCTCAACCATTCCACTTCGTTGATCTCTTTCAAGCTTTTCATGACCGTCGATCTCCTAGACTGTGGATTTCCTAACTATGACATTTCTCAAAATGTATTTCTGCACTTTTGTCTTTCTGCCTTAGCCATTCTACACCGTTGATCTCCTTCAAGATTTTCGTTTCCGTCTATCTGAGGTGGAAATCAGATATCAGATATGTGAAATTATCATTCCACAATTTCTATTTTCCAAACCAATATTTCCACACCAAACGTTCCGCACCATTGATATCCTATGGGATCTTCCGTGACCGTTGATCTGAGATAAGATGCAAATAATAGAATGAGGGTTTGTGAATTTTCCAAAATGTCATTTCAAGATTTTCGCTTACATGCTAATCTTTCTGCACCATTGACCTCCTGTGGGATTCTTCATGATTGTTGATCTTCTAGAATGTAGGATGCAGAGTGCGGGTTCTTAAAATCTCAAACGTTGCTTTCGCAATTTTTTGCATTATGTTTTTTGCACTAATCTTTCTACACCGTCAATCTTTCACATATGTCTTTCTGACCGTCGATCTTCCGGATCGCAGGATGTAAAACTATGACATTTTTGACATTCTTTTCATGATTCTCTACCTTCCTCTTTTCTCCTTCCGATTTCCACCTTCCAGACTTCGATTTGCGAAAACCAATATTATCCTAGACCTTGATCTTCTGCTTTCTGTTTTTCACTTTTCTTATTAGTCATTGATTTCTTTTGCGGGTTCACTCCTATCCGTTAATCTATGATCTACTGCAGGTTAAATCCTGACTATGTGTTTTCTATCTCACAACTCCTCTGCAGATTCAACCATAGCCATTGATTTCTTGATCATATTCAGAATTCTTCTTCTACACTCCTTATTTTACGGAACCCTCCTATGACCATAGATCTATTGCAGAACACTCCTCGGTCGTAGATATTCCTACATTTGTGGAACTCTTCTGTGGATATAATCTCAACCGTCGATCTATACTCTTTTGCGAAACTTCACCTTTTCTGCCTATCCTTTGCAGAATTGATACTTAACTGTCAGATCTCATGCGGGATGCTTCTTAACTGTCGATTTTAGATCGAATGCAGATCTCACCATGACTTTTCGGATCTGCACAATTTCTTTGCGGAAATCCTTTGTGACCATTTCTAACATTTTTGAATATTTATACACATAGAGGATTTCATCATGTTGTTGATTATAAATAATTTATAAACACTCTCGCAGATATAGTTTCTATGTTCTTCAATTGTTACATATACTCTATCTATGGTTCATTTGACTCTTGTACACTTCCACTCTTCATTTGTCTAAAATGCTTTGTCATTCATATTTCATCTCCACTTCCATTCGAACTCTATTCTTTGTTTCATTAACCATTTTTTACATATACTATCGACATTTCCTTAACCATTGTTACACATACTGTTGACACTGTCTTAGAATTCTTCAGATGAGTCATTCATGTTGTCTTATCATTCATGTCCATTTCATCCATTGCATTTGTGATTAATAAACTCTTATGACATCATTATTAGGACACCATCATATCCCATATCATCATATATTCCATGCCACATCATTAACTATGCCATGCCATGCCATCATATCTGCCATATCATCATCCATGCCATGTCATCACTACCTTTTTCTTTCACTAATTTTGTCCTACCATCATATCCACTAGTTATTCCTTTGTCGTTTGTGAACACCTTTGACACCAATGACAACTATATACACAACAATCTTAGCAAAGAAAGATTGCTCATGCAAAAATTTTAATACCTCTTCTAGACGATGCAAGTGTTCCTTCCAAGTTTTACTGTAAATAAGAATGCCATCAAAGAAAATAAGTACAAACTTACGAAGTTGCTTGTGGAATATGTTGTTCATGCATGATTGGAATGTGGTTGGTGCATTTTTCAAGCCAAAGGGCATGTAAACAAACTCAAAGTGACCATAGTGGCATCTAAAAGCATTCTTTGGTATGTCTTCTTCTCTCATCTGAATTTGATCAAAACCATATCTAAGGTCAATATTTGAGAAGAGATTGGACCCATGGAGCTCATCCATGAGCTCATCAATCCTTGGGATGGGGTATTTATTCTTTATTGTATTCTTGTTTAATTCTCTGAAAACAATGCACATTCTTAAGGTTCCATCTTTCTTTTTTACCATAACAATTGAAGAAGCAAATGGGATAGAACTAGGCCTTACGAGACCCAACTCCAAGAGTTCTTTAATGGTCTCTTCAATATCATCTCAAATCCTTTTGGGGTGCCTATAGGGATTCATCCTGATAGGCCATGTTCCTATCTCTGGCTCAATGATATGCTCAACACCTCTATCCGGTGGTCTTCCTAGGGGAGGGTCTCCAAAAACCTTCTCATACTTACTCAATAGTTTCTCTATCTCCTTAGGATTCTTGGAAATTTTCAAATTAGGTTTAGGGGATGTCATTAAACATTCATCAACCCATTCTATATCTCCATGCCTCAATATAGTCCTCATGATGTGAGAGGAAACCACTTGATTTGGGTAAGTGTGCATTCCCCTCAACAAGATGGGTTTCCCTTCTGAATTTTTGAACCTTATTTCAAGATCTTGATAATTCATTTTATCCTCCCATAAAGAATACAACTACTGTTCTCCTAAAACCACATTTTTATTAGCCACATTCACTACATAAAAATTGTCAGTGATAGTACGATTTCCTAGAGTAACTTGAAGCTTTGGAATCCATTTAGTCTAGTCCATAGAATTGTTACCTGGAATGATGACTGTGAAACCATCAAAAGTTCTAGCATGTAAATTTCTCCTTTCCACTAAGGCTGCATCTATGAAATTGTGAGTGGCTCCACCACCCACTAGAACTGTTACCTTTTGGACTTGTATGTTTACCTTGAGCCTTAAGGTGTGGAATCTAGGTACACCCAAAAGTGCACAATTTTTCCTATATCAGGAGTGGATTTCTCTTATTCGGTTGTTTGATACTCTTATTCTTGGGCTGCAAGTTGTGCCTCTTCCTCCTCCTCCTCCTCTTCATCATCTTTAGGAAAAACTTTAATGTAGTGTGCCTTCCCCTTTGCACATCTATATCTTGGTACCCAAGGTTGTTGGCATGTAAAACATAGCTTATTTCTTCTAAGATCTTATTTGCTTGGTCCTCCTTTATTTTATTTGGTAGAGGAGTTATTTTTTCATGGTTTCTTACCTTCCTTGAACTTGGAATGGAAATTTAGCTTAGGAGGGTATTTGGTTCTTGGAAACACACTCTACAAATCCCTTGTCAAATTCATGGAATCCTTCAATGTGGCTAGCTTGTGGGATTTTACTAGCCATATCAAAGGTTTTGTAAACCCTCCAGTAAACAATAAAAACAACCTAGCCATATATACATCAAAAACAATTACTAAAATATTTTCAACTTCTAACATATATGCTTCAGGATTTCCTACTTGCTTCAATTGCGATAGTTCTTTGAAAGGAAGTTCAGGGTCTTTCCTTTCAAATCTCTCCATCTATGCATTGGAGAAACCGTCATAAGATAAAATTTGATCATGTCCCAATGTTCTAATACCATGGAACCACCAATCACTAGCTTCCCCTTCAAGATGTAGATTGGCCATTTTCAATGCATCTTCTTCAACCATAGGATTCAATTGGAAATATACACTTAATTTTTGCAACCAAGCACTAGCAAACAGTTGTGAGGAACCATAAAAGGAAGGAATCATTACTTTTATCATGGTGTATTTTAATTCATGTTTAATATGAGATTCCCTGTTCCCATTTCCTCCTTGCTTGAACTGAAGAGAATCTATAATGAACTGATCAAAAGGTAGGAATTTCCTACATTCATCACTTAATTGTTGCCAATAATTTGTTGCATCCCTAACATCATAGGTGGTGTAAGGTCCTTATTTGGATTCTAAAAACTATGGTATTGCAGGTCCATTCTGATTTTTGAACTCATGAGGTCCTTTATGATGTCCATTCTTCAAAAAAATTGTTTCTCCATGGGTCTTCCCCTCATCATGGAGTGTACTACTACTACTTCAAGCTGCTAACTTGCTCCCAAGTTGGCTAGCCAACAATTCAAATCCTTGCATAAAATTTTTGGCCATGCCTTCAAGATATGATTTAATAAATGTATTAAGTTCCTCGTTGTTTTCTTTGTCATCCATATCTCCCAGTTCTAGTTTTTCCTTATTTTTCTTGTAAAAAGAACTAACCTCTCCACTTCCTTTCTTTTCGTTGTTAAGGTCTCCAGTATCAATTTCTAAGGGAGGTGTGTCAGAATCATAACACATGAATAAAGAGCTCTATCAGGTTCCAATATCATGCTCTGATACCACTTGTAATGTCCCAATTCGAAACTTCCCAACAAAGGTAAAATTTTGGAAAAATTGTCTTGACTAGTTTTGGATGCGGGGAATTCGAATGGCTCAAGAGGGTCTCAAATTTGGTAGGTACTGTATTAAATTGAGCACATAGATCTGTGGAAAAACACACTACTCACAAAATAGATCACACAATTTACTCAGCAATTGAAGAATGAAACAGTGCAAAAATGGCTTGCATCTGTGAATGATTTCATTAATCAAAAAGTAATCAGATAATAATTACAATGAAGTACAATGGATTTAATAGCCACATGAAATTCAAATCCACATGAGGAAATTCAAATTGATAGACTCTACTTGATTGTAGGTAACTAATACCTTGTCTAAATCACTATCGGAGGACTCAGTAGTTAACTAACCTTGTCTAAACCATAACCGGAGTTCATTGGAGCTCTAAAACACAACTCAAGTGTTACATTCAGTGTTGACTAAGGCTAAATAACTATGGTAGGTGAGAAATGCGCCCCTCATGAGTGCAGTCAAGTAAACATAGCACTAACTGAATGTAGAGAACTAGAACTGAATGTAACTGACTCCTAACTTAGCTTGACTAGTCATTAATTAAACTGACCTGGCCTTGGTTGGTTTCGGCACTCCCATTAGCTCCTAAACTATAGGGATTGGTCTAGGAGGCTCCTAAACTGATGCAATTAAGTGCAATCAGTGGCAGTAAGCCTCAATTAGTGTTCCCCACACTTTAGTAACTGAAACATGTGCCCTAATTAGGCCAAGTGGACCCAATGGTGCTAATGACTATAAATAGACTGGATGGACTCTTGATTTAGACATGACTCCTGATTTAGACATATGACCAAATTTGGACAAGGGAGGATTAATAATCCTAAAACCCCCCCTAAATGCTAACTTGGACAAACTGTGGGCCCTGGTAAATAAGACCATAGGTCACCCATTACATCAAGTAAAATAAAGTAGCTGCTTAATACAAGGAGCTGGGGCAAAAACCAAATGGGAAAAAAGCCCCCCCTCTATCTAATCAAGTAGAATCAGGTCTCAAGTTTGAAAAAAATGAAAATATGTTGCTGCAATATTCATCTCTGTGAGGTAGCGAAGTAGCATGCATGGTTTGCTGTGCACAGGTATTCTGGGGCCTGGCATGTAGACTTCTCCTTCTTCTCCAAAAATGATGATGGAAGGAAGGAGGAATGTAACCTTTGTCTCTTGTTGAATGAAGAGGTGTATGATCATATCCATTCTACTGAATGTAGTGAGACTGATCCCTTTCCATATAGCATCTTATAGGGAGTCTATTGCATCTCTCTGAAGGAGGTAATATTGCATGGCATAACGCAAGGGTCTTTCCTTTCTGAGTGTCAGGTGAGTTTCCAGTCATCTTCCTAGCTTCCAGCTTGGAAGTAGGGATTGAATCTAGATCTGAGTCACCCTGAATATTAATCTCATAAACTAATAAATATGGATCTATAATACTAGTAGAAGTTGTAAAAGAAGTAGGTGCAATGATTTTACCTTCCCTTGCAAGTGGTTGCTGAGAGTGCACTGGTTCTGAAGGAGGCATGAAATGTGAGAACTCATATGCTTTTGAAGAATGATTTGCAGTACCCTTTGCTATGATGCTCCTAGTAGAGATATATGTGATCTCCACTGAGTCAAGACCAAATATCACTCGCTTTGGAGATCCATTATGGGTCATCTAATAGACATATAATAGGTTTGAAGCTAGGGAGGGAACAAATAGCACATTTTTTAACCTTCCATGTTCAAGTTTGACAGATCCCTTCCCCTTTGTTTTGACTTTACTGTTATTGCCCATCTAAATACTAGAACCATCAAAGGACTGAAAAGAAGAGAATGATTCTTTGGATGCAGCCATATGGTTGGAAGCTCTAGAATCAATGAGGAAGACATGTGTTGATGTGCAGCAAGACTCCAGTGCATGGCCTTTCCTTTGGTATTCTTCATCTTTTTCTTCTTCAGAGTCATCCTTCCTTGTGCTAGCAAGTACATAAATGTTATGCTTCTTCAAAAGAAGAGCCATTTCATCAAGTTGTCTTCTCATACAGGAGATTTCTGAATGAAAGCACCTTCCATAGTAAGAGCAGAGGACCTTGCCTTTGCCATTCTTCTTGCTTCTCTTCGAACCTGAAGGTTCTTTTGACTAATATTTCTTCATAGGGGACTCATCCTTTTGCTTCCCTTTGGCATTCACTACCTTATCTCCTCTTGCAACTAGAGCTAGATATTTCAAAGATCGAATGATCCCCATTTGGATCAATTTATCATTCTCAAAAATAAGAGATTGGATGAAGGAATTAAGAGTGGGAATCTTCCAATTTGGAGTAGTGAGCCTTACTGTTTGGAAGGTGGATACAAAGACTGAGTAGTCTGCATTGAGCTTTGTGAGAATGGAAAGGATGAGCTGATCTTCATCCTTCTTCACTTTGCATTGCTTCAACTGATATATCAGGTTCTTGAAATTTGTGAAGAATTCATTCAGAGATTTGAAATTGGATGGATTGAGAGTAATTAGATCATTTTCTAGCTGATGGATCCTCATCTCATCCTACTTATAAAATAAGGAGGCAAGCTTGTCCCAAACCTCCTTGGGAGTCTTCAATTCTTGGATGTGGAATCAAATATCTCTAGAGACTGAGGAGAGCAAGTGTCCATGGGCTTCATCAAACCTGTTCATGTACTTAGCTTTGTCTTTATCTGAATCTAGCTCTTCCTATGTTTCTTCTATGATTCTAAAGAGATGCTTGGTGCGGAGCATTACCACCATGTCATCCTTCCACTGGTGATAGTTGAAGGGAGTGAGAGGCTCCATTGGATGAGCCATTTTGAATGTAATAAGAAGAACTGAGCTGCTGTAGCGAATGCAGTGAGAAGAAGAGACTACTTGTAGTGAATGCTGTAAGAAAAGCTGATAACCTGTCACATAATCAAACATACAAAGTAAGGTCAACAGCCTGCACTTTTGGAATTTCCTTCACACCCAACATAGTTGATCAAGCAAGCTTGATCAACAATTTCCTAACTTGGGATATTAAGTGGTAAATTCTGCGCTTCTGGTGTAGTACTAGAACGAGAAATTTGCTCAAAAAAATGATCCAGCTGGAGAAAAACTATTAATATACATTCCATTTAAAAACAATGAACATTCACCGAAGGAATGCTTCCCAACATGGAAATCTACATATACTTTTAATGAACAAATAATACAAATGAATCAAGACAAATTTACATATGACATCAATATTAAATTGAGCACATAGATCTGTGGACAAACACACAACTCACAAAATAGATCACACAATTTACTCAACAATTGCAGAATGAAACAGTACAAAAATGGCTTGCAGCTGTGAATGCTTTCATTAATCTAAAAATAATCAAATAATAATTACAATGAAGTACAATGGATTTAATGGCCACATGAAATTCAAATCCACATGAGGAAATTCGAATTGATAGACTCTACTTGACTGTAGGTAACTAAGACCTTGTCTAAATCACTATCGGAGGACTCGGTAGTTAACTGACCTTGTCTAAACCATAATCAAAGTTTATTGAAGCTATAAAACACAAATCAAGTGTTACATTCAGTGTTGACTAAGGCTAACTAACTGTGGTAGGTGAGAAATGCGCCCCTCATGAGTGCAGTCAAGTAAACCTAGTGCTAACTGAATGTAGAGGACTAGAACTAAATGTAACTAACTCCTAACCTAGCTTGACTAGTCATTAACTGAACTAAACTGACCTTGGTTGGTTTCAGCACTCCCAGTGGCTCCTAAATTGTAGGGATTGGTCTAGGAGGCTCCTAAACTAATGCAATTAAGTGCAATTAGTGGCAATAAGCCTCAATTAGTGTTCCCCACACTTTAGTAACTGAAACATGTGCCCCAATTAGGCCAAGTGGACCCAATGGTGCTAATGACTATAAATAGACTTGATGGACTCCCGATTTAGACATGACTCCTGATTTAGACATATGACCAAATTTGGACAAGGGAGGACTAATAATCCTAACATACTAATGTGTGGAGTCTTAGTACTATTCAATAGACTCTATTATGGTTTTATTATAGTCCATATACATCTGTAACTCGATTTGGCATGATGGAAAAAACGTAAAAATTACTAGCAATTTATGATGCAATTCCCCCTAGGGTGTGGGCAGAAATGGCTCTTCAACTCCTATGTAACCCTACAAAATTTCAGAATAGAGTATGGGGACTGTAATTATAATTAATTTACTATAATTTTATTTTATTAATATTTTTTCAACAAAGGATTAAAGCTTCATATTCGAAGGCATAATTTCAATGATATTTACTTAAGGGAAATGACACATCAAATCTCAACTTCGACTCATAAAGGGTTCATATAAAGGTTCAGAATGGAGAAATATGAATATAGAAAATTTACATCATTTCAATATCTCACTAACATCATATAACATTGAAACAAGTCGCAATATACATCAGATATACAATGTCCGTTGAAAGGGAAAATCATCACATGGAAGCTAGTCACAAGAAAGCTTGGAAATGTGGACAGTTGCATATGTATTTCTTCGGATTTCAAATTACATAGAATATGAGAGACATATTATATATCCATGAATCATTCACCCATTCTTGGGAATAAACTTAACTCATTAGGGCGCAACCACCATTCACACAAGTGTGCCTTTATAGAAAAAAATGGAAATATGGAATTGGAAATTGACAGAATGGGAGGAGAGATGGGCCACGAACAGAAGAAGCCTCATATATGCAATAAAACACTCCATGAAACTACAAATTATAGTTCTTAATGGCCTCTCCCATGTCAAAATTTAATGATAATATCACTCTCTCGAAATTGGCTCACTAGCAGGGTAAGTGTGCACTCACCGTGCAAAGCACAAGCTAATGCTCTCCAAATGCCAAATGAAAATTCACAAATGATCAAAGTCCATTTTAATTCCTCATGAAATATTTTTGTAACCCTTCGAAGTTCCTCCAAGGTCTAATTCATTCCCATAGGCTTCCTCCACCTCATCCTTGATGTTTAGTAACCTCCATGCCACTTGGTCTTTTCCTCAACCCTTCATCTTCCACCAAATTTGAATGGATGCCACCTAGTCTCAAATGCACCCTATTGGAGGCTATTTTTAGCCCTAACATGTCAGGTTTTCATAGGTATTCAATCAGGTCTGAATTTTCATATAATATTCCATCATTGTTGTCATAAAGCACACAGAATCTAGCTCCACATGTCACCTAGTTTCTTCCTAGACTTTTCCTCTTCTATGTGGAGTTAATCCTCCTTGCCCATTAGAATCCTTGAGCTCATGATATGTCATTTTATGACTCTTCACCTTCCAAGAAAATTCCATGACTCATAATTTCTAATTTAGGGTTAATTCATGACATGTGTAAAGAGGAATCTAGCCACCCAAGGCCCCCATAGACCTCCAAATGTCCTTATGAAGAAATGCCACTTTATTTTATCCAAATTTATTATTTGTATGACCCAAATTAATGTGTAAATGATAAAATAAGGTTATATTTGGTCCCATAGCTCCCTTATTGCAATATTTAATTCCTCCTCCCCCAACCTAGGGAACTAGTAGGTGGGTGAAACATTGTCCACTAGTAGACCTATTGGAATGGGGACATGACATGCACGCAATAAGGACTCGGCCTTATTCCCCAGGAACCACTAGTACCTCAACAAGGTATATGGGTTTTTTTAACAATCTCTCAACCATTATACCATCTTCCCACCTGAGGGAATATATGAAGGACATGTGAGAAGCATGGAACCTTGATAACCCTAGTCACGACGAACATGTGACGACTAATTAAATAATATATTTATAATTGGGAAAGGGAAATAAGATTTAATAAAATGTTAATTAAAAGTAAATAACAAACTAATAATGATGATGATGATGATGGCGATGATAATAATAATAGTAATAACGACAACAAAGATAACCATTAAAAATAAAAAATATTAAATAATAATAATAATAACAAGATCAACATTAAAAAGGAAATAATGATAATAATGATAATAACAATAATAACAAGATCAACATTAAAAAGGAAATAATAATAATAATAATAAACATTAGAAATAAAAATAATAATAAATGAAATGAAATTTAAACAGGGTAGGAAAATAAAGCACAAAGTTATTATAAAAGAAAGGAGGAAATAACTTGAGATATCTTACCCTTATGGAGAGTTTTTGGAGGAATCTTGGGTTGTGGCTCTTGTTTAGGTTACTATTGGAGGGTATGTTATTGGTTAACTATGATACAAGTGGGGTTGGGAGTGCCCCTTAGTAGAGAGTCATGTATCATAGTTCATTAACTAGCAGAGTGTCATCAGCCTCGTCATAGCTTGAGGGTCCAAAAGGAAGAAGTGTACTCTAGGGTAGGGTAGGGAGAAAACTGGTGGATCATATTGGATTGGAAATATTGACTAATATCGTGGTGTATTTAGCAGTAACTCCAAATTTCAACCTCTTCCTCAACCTATAACAACTAGTGATTGACATGTATTCACATTTATTGTTTTGTTATCAATTATGCATTAGAAGAGAACTGGTTTAATTTTAATGTTGAAGATGGGATTGTTGGTATATGTAATATATATATAGATATATATATTTTTTAATTGTTATTTGTTTTAAAAGAATATAAAAATAAATGTTTAATAGACTTCATCTTATATCTAATTAGGATTATGTGATGAGCATATCTAATTTAGTAACGCCCCAGGGAGGGGCATGACATTATTCTAGACTATTATGTTCAAATAAATGATATTCACTATTTAAAACTAATGAACAATGAAAAATTGTGAAATGATGGTTTTTGTTGGAAAAAATTGAAGTTCTTAGTTTCCTACTACTTGATTCCTTTGTGAAAACTACACGACATTATGTTGTGTGCATGATTTTCTATTTGAAGGAGTAATCAATTTTTCTTCATAGTTTACATGCGTGAATTTTCTATATGCATATTTTGATTGCCCTTGATCTTCATTGTGATCAAGGGAGAATTTTCATTTCTTTCCCATTTTTAAGATCACCCATGCATTTTAAGTTCCTACATTTTTAGTTTAAAGGAGGGATTTTTTGGATATTTCCTTGAAGGTAATAATTTTTTAGCTATAGTAATATAGGGAATCTTCTTTCATGGGGGGGCTCAAACTTCATCCATTATATCCAAATGTTATTGAATTTTTTGATACCACATCATTGATTCCATAAAAACATCACGAGGTGGAACAAATACCCTAGAAAAATTGAGAAAATAAGTTTGTTTATCTATATGACACCAATTCCATACTTAATGAATAGATTTCTCTACTGTAAGATTCAAATTTTTGATCTTTGTAATGAATTTTCTTCTTTGTTGGATATTAATGCCAATTAGAAAAAATATATTGTTAAATTTCATAATCCATTAGAAGAAAGGGACAAGTCCATCTAGAATTTGCATGAGCTGAATACAAATCTTCTCAAGAAAAGTCTATTAAGAGGCACTAAATATCAATTAATTAATGGTGTCACTCAAAGCATGTCTCATTACATAGAGATTCTATTTTTTTGTTGATCTTTTTAGGTATCATGATCAAGTTAATTGATGAACTTTATGTATTAGAGAGATGGGGGGTGGGGGGAATTTGAACTCCTCTATCAAAAATTCATGAAGGTAATTGAAACATTGAAAAAGGATATTCAATATTCTTTTGATACATCTTATCATGCCATATTTCCTACCCATGAGTCATTTTCCTTGAATTTATACAACATACTAGGGGTATTGGATCCAAATTACTTTGTTGGATGGGATATACAAGTGGTATATTTGGGTAAGCATGGACATAGTATTGTTAATCCTACTTGAGACAAAAATAGTGAGAGAATACCTTAGATATTTTGAAATAGCATCACCGTATGCAAGTCATCTCTACCCTTACGTAGTTACTTTTTGTTGGAAATAGATCATGTATGTACAATTCCATATACTAATATGTTTTAAGAATTCCATATTTCACCCTACACTAACTCATATAGGGATGATATGCAAAGCTTGAATCCATTACTTCAAACATTTAATTGCAATACCAAACCATGCACCTTTTGTTTAGCAAGAATTCGATTCTACCCCATCCACATATTAGTGATATTGTCACCCTAATCACTTTGAGTATCTAAATGTTGTTTGACATATGCATATGTGAAACAATGTTCATTTTCTTTTAAACCATTTTCAAAGGACTTGTAACATATTTCAACTAAAATTTGATTTGAACTTGCTCTTATTGACTTTTAGACACTAGACTTCATATTCGTAATTTTTATCTTGATTTACATCAATGTGTTACATGTTTGTTCTAGTTGTTGATATGAAAGTCTAAATGGAATTTTCTCATCATGTATGATTAATATGTCTTGATATTGCATATAATCAACATCTAAAGGTGTTTGTGACATTTGCTCCATTTCCCAAGCTTCACATTAGATAAAAATGTTCCTTTTAAATTTTAATATAGTATGGTTGTTCTAATGTTGGAAAATAGAAATTTGACACAAATTAATTTTAGAGAACAACCTGAATGCCCCTTCAACCACAAAAGTTAAAAATGGATGTTTCCTTATATCAATTGCAAGATGACTAATACTATCTTAAATTTTGGAATGTTTCACATTTTCAAGGAGTTGACTCCACATGCTAGTATCCTTTCGATTAGGATAATGAATCTGTAATGTTTATATCACTTTCTTTCCAAGGAAAAATTTGTAGGAGAACCTTCATTGTTGTATTGTTATAGTCCAAGTGTGGAATTTTCATTGTGATTTTTGTCATGTTAAAAGGAATAAATATAAGACTTGTTTCATAAACAGTTATATTCCAATAAGTGAAGTAAGTGCATTGCATCGTATAACTATAGGATACTACAATATCCAAGTATCCTTTATATGCAATACGCTATCATCCTTCCCTAACAAAAGGACAAGGAAAAACAGACCAAAAAAGTCATTGATGTGAAATTTATTTGTCCTCAATTCACTGCCTCATTATGCTTGGACATTTGCACTTATAGAACTTTAGAGGATATGAGTAACTACTCAAGGAACCGATTATGTGTGTGGGATTTAAAGTGAAATCAATTCTTCTACTACTTCTTTCCCTTGAATATTGCAAACAATGTTTTAGGATTCTAAAAAATGAGCATATATATTATTCATAATTGTTCACATTGACAAATAGAATGGGAAGGTTATGTCCATAGAAGATTACATTTACGATACCTATATTTGAATCTTGTCCACCTGAATACTATAATTGACCTATATTTGACAATTGGTTGAAAGAAAAATTCTTTCATATTATGTCCTTTAAAAATCTCATTTTACTAGAGGTTTGTTTCTCATATCCTTGTGTAAAAAATTTGAAATTCTATATTTTGAATCATCTATACAAATACATGTTAGTTAAATACTATACTCTCTTCAAGTTCTAGTCAAATACAAAATCATATATACAAATCCATCTTAGTAAAATTCTATACCATCTTTAGGATCTGATGTTGTAATTTTACCATATTTTAGTAAATATTGATTGTGTTCTCCATTCTTAAATAAAAGAAAAGGAAAATACTAATTTTCAATATTGGGTGTTTTCTAACTTGGTTCATTTGTTTTTTAATTAAATTCTCCACATACTGAACTTCTTGATTTGGGGCCACTTCTTATGACTTCTCTTGGAAACAGTTTCTATGAGGGGTCATTGAAGTTTTCATACTTCAACCCAGGTCATATTTCACCTTTTCAATATTATGTATTTCTCGCACCGTAAATTAGGCATGCAATTATCTATATAATTTTATAAGTGATGGTGACAATGTTATTGTGTTCTTGATTTAATAATTTTTAATTAATGAGACCGTAAGAGGTTAGGCCTTGATTTGCAGGCATTTCATATTCTATACCATATAGACAAGGATGTTATTTTAGGTGCACCAACATGAAGTGGGAAGACAATATCTATAGATCTTTCCATGCTCCATCTCTTCAATACTCGACTATACATGAAGGTGGATCAAAATGTTTGTGAAATATTTGTTTCCTTTGGTTTATGTGCATTGCCTTGATTAACTTGAAACATGTGTACTATACATAATCATTTCTATATTACTTTGAGGCTATAATTTGTTGGAAATGAAGTTTATTAACTTTATATTGTTAAAATGTATTAATATAGATAAAATACAGGTGATAATCTGATAAAATATGTGTAGGTTATTTACATTGCACTAATGGACGCCATTGTAAGAGAAAGAATGAATGGTTGGAGGAAAGGGATTGTACCCTATTTGTGAAATAAAATGGTATGCATGGGAGCTCTATATTTATAAACTCTTTTACTATAAAAATGTACTTTTTTTAAAGAATATTTATTGATCCTAGTAGCATTTGAAAAGTTGTTTTTGAAATCATTTTTAGGTTGATATGACTGGTGATTTCATTCCATATTTAAAGTAACTCCTTTCAACAGATATAATTATATCTACTCCAAAAAAATGGGATGTATCAATTGTAGTTGGCACAATCGCAATTATGTCATGGAGGTTTGTAGTGCTTATAGATTTTGAGTTTGTATTGTTCTTTCATAAGAAAACACAAAACATAATATTTTGTGCAGTTATTGGTGATGAAGGTTTACATTTTATATGGATTTATTTGCCATGAAGAATTTTCTAGAGAGAGATATATGATTTTTTTGAATATCCTATTTCATATTTGACAGTGCGGTGCATAAGTTGTGGGTGATGAACTAATATATTTTTTCTACTCAAATTTAAGGCTTACGATTTGTATAATTTTCATTGGAAATATGAGTTGAACAGGTTGGACTCTTAATATTAGATGAAATTAATTTACTTGGAGTATATCATGGACCTATTCTTGAGGTATGCTTTTGAACATCGATTTATACTCTTTGGATGTCCAACTAATATTCTAATTTGTAATAAGTGGTATATTTTTTATGATTATCAGTTGTTAAGTTTTTGTAGTACACGTATGCAACTTCAAAAGTTTAGCATTCTTAGATATAAGTCTAAAAAAATTATGGTTTATGATCAAGGTTATCATAGTTTTTTGTGTTGGTACAGTTGTCAAATCAACGTTCTTCATGGTGGGGTGTGTGTTAAGGTATAAATATGTGTATAAAGATAGTACTGTATCGAATATATAGAATTTCAAAAATAGAAATATTATGCAAAATAGTAAAACTTAAAATGTAGCAAGACACATTATTATAGATATAATTAATCAAATTTTACTTAATTTCATTAAGGAGAAACATCACAAATTCATGTTTAGAGTAGGAGGACCTCCATAGTTGGGCATGTAATCCTTATATTGGGAACTAAAACATAAGCTTCCTAAATCATTTTTCTCAATATTCAAGGGAAAGAAACTACATGAGAATTGATTTCACTTTGAATTCCACTCATAGAATCAATACTTTCAGTACTTATTCACATGCTCTAAAGGTATATAAGTGGAAATGGCAAGGCATAATGAGATAGTGAATTGAGGACAAATAGATTTCTCTTCAAAGACATTTATGGTTTTCCTAGTGCCAGTTCCTCGTTGTATTGGTGAAAATGGTGTATCCATCCTTCAACAAATCATCTCACTAGTATATAAGACTATAAAAATGGTAATTTTTTTGTGAATTGAGATTATATATGGATTTAAATGAGTTGAAATGGAAGTTGTGTATTCACATAGTTGGGTTGCACCAGATTCATGGATTTCATCTTGAAATGCACTTTACTTGTTGGTGCTCTGGAAATTTACCTTTTTATTATCTTGTGTTTGATCAAGTCTTATTGTGCCACTATTAGTGCCTTGTGGAAGAAAAAAAAGTTGGGATAAAATATTATTTATATATTTAACTACACTTATTTTTTTAGTGTGAACTTTGATTCTATTTAAGGGTGCCAGCTCAATGGAAGAGCATCTTCCTTACAAGAAGAAGGTTGGTTGTTTGATTCCCCCATGCCATATCTATTGAAATCAATGACTAATTAAATGACCATTTAACATCAATCAATGACTAAATAAATGACTAGTTAAAAACAATCAATGACTAAAAAAATGACCAGTTAACTGCACTTAATGACTGCCTAAATGATCAGTTAACCACATTCAATGACTAAATCAACCATCAATGACTAAATAAATGACCAGTTAACAACAATCAATTACTAAACAAATGACTAGTTAACATCAATCAATGACAAAATAAATGGCCAGTAAACAATAATTAACGCAAGTAGAATAATTGGTGATAAATGACCAGGAAACCAAAAACGATGGTCACCATGCGAAATAAATGACCAAACCGCCAAAAAAGTTGGTCACCGTAGTGTTTTAAGTGAGATATGACCAAATTTGAGCAATTTTAAGAGATCACAACTAAAAGACTAAAATAAATGACTAATTTAATCATGGGATAAAAAAAATATTACTAACTAAGTTACGGGATAAAAAAAATATGACTAGACGATATTTGCAATTTTGACAATTTGTTTTACAATTTTTTAAATTTTAATAGTGAAGATGGATTTGGAGCTCCCCATTGTCGGATTTCGTCAAATAATTACCAGAAAGGGAAGAATGATCAATGATATTTATCTTGCTCCATCTACTTGGCTGTGGAACACCTTGGTACTCTTATTGCAATATGCACTAGACGAGTTAGAACATGAAACCTTGATTTAATAATATGTAGTTATTATATATATTATAGTTATATAAATCAATATAATCAATATATATCATATGTTATATATGTATTAATATATATTATATATTTTAATAGTATATATATATATATATATATATNCATCTTATGAGCAGACACCTAGACCATTTACTCTTACAAAAAAAAAACCATGACCCATTGGTATCCCTTCTCTGTCCTATTTTTTCCCTTCTAGAATTTCCTAGAAATTACAGAGATTACAAAAAGAAAAATTTCTTCTCTGATGAGTTGTGATGATCATACCATCTATATACATAAAGCGGGAATATACCCAGGGAAAAAATTAGAAAAACAGAAACATGAGGGAGGATATCAGTAACCTTGACCTCCATTGAATGGCTTCCTTGGATTGTCATTTGAATCTTCTCCCAGACAACAACATTATCCTTCCCACCCAACATGCGGGCTCTCCCCATGGAAAAGCCTCCCTCCCAAGCCAAATGCACATGCAAACCCGACGCCTTGTTGACAGCCTAAGAATGCCCCAGCACTGCCACCCCAACCCTCTTCTAGGTCATACCAGAAGTATATACCTAAATTGTGGGCTATAAAATCATTTTTTTATGGATAAGGTGGGATTGTGGAAATTAAGCTCAAGCTTAGATCAGCTGATAAGTGAATAGCTAAAAGTAATTCTAGGTGGATTTCTCTTTAGATCATAAACCTTAAGACTAGTATGATAGGAAATAAAAGTTCTTTTCAATTTATAGATGGGTAATGTTACATTGATTTCTTACAGGGAGTTGAGTCGGCTGAGCAATAATTAGAATTGAGTGATTTTCATTTTACTTATCAACTACTAAAATTGTTTATGCATATACTTTTCTAATTGCCTTTGAAATAAAAGACTTCCTTGGGTTGACAATTAAATATTGAACACTATTCTTCTTAAGTAATTAATGAGTATATAGAGTGCCCAACATTTTGGTGCCATTGTCGGGGAAGGTAATTGATAGGAATAGTTAGTAATTGAATTGGTTCATTTTTTTAGTAGTCTTGGTTCTTAGGTGCAAGAGAAATAAGACGTAGTGAAGAGATGCGCATACTTCAATAGGATGAACGAGTTCCTTACCCAGGGATCAAGTGTGATTCTTAAGCTTACATGATTTATAGGTTTGCATGAATATGAGAAGAACTCAACGGGATATTACCAGAACCCCCCAAAATACTAACTTGGTAGGTGGAAGAGGTCATGACTATAGCCCAGGCTTAGGGATAAATACATTCATTGATGAATTAGTTGCCAGGGTTAATTCTTCTACTGGGGCTTGAAATCAAGGACCATCATCTATGAGAATAAGCCTTGTTTCTCCTAGGATGGAAGCATCGGTGTCAACTGTGGAGAGAATAGTAGGAGTTGTGACACCATCTGGTGTCCCTGTCAAGGATAATTTTAGGGGCAAAATTTATTCCATGGGCTATTTTTAGGGGGTTCTCTACAAAAAAAGATTCACCATTTTGTAATTTTTGAAGCCCTGTTTCACCCAATTTTGATGGGGTAAACATTTTTTACCGTAAAAATCACCAATTTATTATATAAACGATATAAAATCCTTGGAAATTAAAATATTTTTTGAAAAATATCGCCAAACATTTTACAGTTGGTGTTTTAAGAATTTGTAAGATTTGCCAACATTTATACACTTTGAAATAAGTATGGTTCCTTAAAATCATCCCTGGTCCCTATGGAAGGAACTCTAAGAGATAAGGGTATTTCTGTGGGATTAGGTGGACCAGAGGAGGTCTCTCGGATCAACATAGAAGAAGTTACAAAAGAGGAGTGGTTGTAGCTTCGATAGGAGTTTGAAGATCATATGAATCGAGAAAATCTAGAGGAAGAGGAAATCATGAATAACGAGCGCCACCATGATGATCGTGAAGAAGAGGTAGGGGACAATCATAATGATAATGGCGACCTCCAGCATGAGGAGACAATTTCCACACTCCATTTCCCTATTTGACAAGCATCTGGACATGCCCCCATGAAGAATATTTCACCCTCAGTGTTATGTCACTTTCATGGGAACTCCACAGAAGATCCAGATGAACTCCTCTTTGAGTTCAACATTCTCTGTTGAAGTTATGACTGCACCTCCAGTGAGAAAAATATGAAACTATTCCATGCTACCTTGAAGGATAATGCCTTATGCTATTTTATGAGTTTGGGTGGCAAAACTGTTGCAACCTGGGAGCAAATGAAACAAGTGTTCCTTGGGAAGTACCAAGAATATTGTAGGACGAAGGATAAGAGAGAAGAGTTATTTAAGATGATGCAAAAAGATGATGAGATTTTGGACGATTTTGTAAAAATACTTTTGTATAATGTGCAGAGGTAGGACAAAACACTATTGGAAGGGATGTCCTCAAGATCATTTTACTGCGAGGAATAAGAGAAGACTGTCTAGACATGGTTAACTTTTTAGGGAAGGGAGACATATCCAAGGAATCATTTGATCATATTGTGGACTTATGTTGGTGATACTCCAGGGGGTATTCTAGAACTAGTATAAGGGACCGAGATGTTTTCTCACGGGAACATAAGTCAGCTGGCGGAGGAGATACTTGGGAAGAGATTGATAATCTCTTTGATAATTTTAAATATGACATGAGTATTTCCATCTCTTCACAACTGGATGTCATGAGAGAAAAATAGAAACAAATGGCTGAAGATCTGGTACTTGGGGTGTTCTTCCCTAAGTGTAGGAAGAAGCACCCGCTGCAAGAATGTCCACTTGATAAGGTGGAGGTGTGTGCTCTGTGAAAATTGGATCAATATACCAAAGTTTTTCCCTCAATTCCAAAATCCAAATCAGTATTTCAATCATCCACTGTAGACACAGAAAATGCATGTTTTATTGCACAGTAGAAGTTGTGGAAACCTCGAGTTCCAGGTATGCACTCTAATCCTACCCATTTCAATTCCTGGAATAATGTTAATAATCAATTTCCTCCACCATACTCATATCCCAACACACAGTGCCACCAACCTTCACAACCTACAACAAAATATCCAAACCCTTGGAATTCATGGGCACCGCATCCACACCAACAAGCTCCTTGGTCTCTGGGATGGATAAATCCTTATCTAGGGAACCCATTTTCTCATAATAATCCATCCTATCTATAGTATCAAAAACCTTATTTACAACTCCCAAATAATGCTACACCAATGGGTGGATTTTATGATCTAAAGAGAAATCCACGTAGAATGAGTATTTGAGGTCCTCATTTTTATCATGATGACAAACAGTACCAAGCTTGAGGACAAGATTGAAAGATTCGAGAACTCCTAAACATGAAATTATAGAGTGCTTCTCATACTTGAATAAACATGACATGAAGAACTATGTCAAAGAATAGGTTGTAGATCCAAATGGATATGAAGTCGAAGCAAAGCAAAAGAAGGACCTAGTCAAAACAAAGATGAGTATTTTCGTCTCCATTGGATCTCCCGTGTATCATCCTTGAAGACTCCCAAGGATATGTTCAATGTAATAAACAACTTGTATGAAGATGACCTTGAGAACTCAACTCAAGGATGTGAAGGTGAAATGTCAATGTTACTTCACAAGGAGATCTTAGCTCAAGGAACAATTAGAAGTCGTTGAAGACAATGTCAAAGAAGCAGAAGCATAAATTTTGAATGGTCTTCCAAGTTCATTCAAGAGAGTTGTTCTAGTAGGAAGATCGCATATGGAGGAATTCACATAAGAAGAAGATTGATTGATGAAAAAAGAAGAAGAGATGACAATCATGCCCTAACAACTTAGGCCAAGCAGGGAAAAAACAAGAAGGAAGAACAGTCCCGCTAAGAATAGAAGGACATCTCACAACTCAATAGTTCATTTGTGATGAGAAAGGACACTTTGCGAAATAATGTCTGAAAAAGAAAGAATGGAAGGATGATATGATCTATAAGTACCAGCCGATCATACAGAATGATGTTTGTATATGAGTTCAAGACATGAAGGGAATTTTTATGAAGTCTTCCAAGTAGATCTACAAGATCAAGTATACCGCATATTGAAGTATCAAAAGATACGAAGCAAGGTTCATGGTTTCTATCAGAAAGAGAGAGTCAATTATGGCAAGACATTTTTCTAAGGGCTAGACACACCTCTTTAGTAGTGGATATTACATGAGACAATTGGTGTAATCAAAGTAAAAGAATAGATTGAGCAACCTATATGGTTTGAGACTCTCTACAGAGAACCACCTATGCACAGAAGGATTTGTACAAGCTCAGTAGGCACCTGTGGGATAGTGCATAAAATTGCATGAAGAGCTTGAGGATTAAATAAAAGTGTATCAGCTAATAAGTGAATTAAAGTGGATAAAATCATGCTTTTGGAAGAGAAAAATAATGAGGGTGAGTTGTACAAAAAATAAGGCAGTTGCCTTAAGACTAGCTTTACCTTTTTCCTTAAACGTTGTTAAAAAGAAGTCTAATTCTGGATAAGGAAGGAAAGCGCACTTACTAAACTAGGAAGTCTGATGGGTTGTCAAAATATTATCCAGAATATTTCCAAAGAATTCATGTAGACAGTTTTTGCAAGTTTGACCATAAGGAAGCAAGTGAATGCCAACTAAATAGTGTAGGACCTAGGAATTTGAACAAAATGATTAAATTTTATATCCTTAGTATGGAAATGGGTTTTGATTATTCTAATAGGGATTCCTTCCATTTCTCCTTCCAGTACTAGAATGGGGACTCATTCACCTCGTACTTGGCCTCCTTTTCACATAAACCATGCCCCAACATACCATTGGTGACCCATAACACTACCACTGCTCTATCATATATTCCCATTATACCCCTCATGATTATGGGATAAGGTATCCAAGAAACCATATCATCAAATTCCTCTATGGGTTTCTCCAATTCCAAGTCCTCCCATATATTTTTCTCAACTGCCTCCAAATTGTCGTAGATGTGTAGTGGGATGGAAGTCTAATAGGCCCAGGATGCCTCCACCGTGCGAAGTTGCTCTCAACTGGACTTCGGCCTTTTACCCCTTCCCTTATGCACATATTTATCATCCATGTAAGGCTCAACTTCAAAATTACTATGGTTTAAACACGCTTCCCTCATCACCTGTATTGATCTTTGAAGAATGCTTTGAGTTTCTCAGACCACATTCTCCAGGTATTTATAGTTCCTGCATTCCTAGTCGAAGACCCCAATGTTTCCTCTCCCACAAGTGATGATATCCATCCTTCGCATATAATCATCACAACAGATCACAGTAAAATCTCCTTTTATGTGACTTCAATAGGCCAAACCCTTGCTAATCCAAAACAATGTCACCAGAGTTATGGCCATTAAAACACCCACCTTCCCTATACCATGCAGACTTGGACCTTTCCTACATAATGTGCTTGAAATAGTGATCAAAATGACTATATGGACCTTGATAATTATGGAAAAATGCCTCAGGATATGTGAAAAACTACCTTGGGAATGGTGCCAAAACCACCTTAGGAACCATGCAAAAACCACCTTGTTATTCGTGTCAAAACCACCTTGGGTATTGTGCAAAATCGTCTTGTAATTTGTGCCAAACCATGGTCCCTCTCTTGGCCTTTATGTGTTTTTTTTCATAGTGGTTTAAGGGTAGTTAAGGGGCATGATCAAAAGGGCCACACACCCTTTTAGGCCCCATTTCTTTTGCTGGAAAATTCTTAACAAAAAAACGTCATTTACCACACAACAAATGGTTGATGGCCTAGTGGTCAAATGTTTCACTTTGGGGGCAGAGGTCCCTGGGTCAAACCCCGAGGGCCTCTCCCCACTCAACGCAACTCTATTTTGGCATATAGAGCATGTCTTGGTTGGTGTGTTTTTAGTTTGATTTTGGCTTAGCTTGACTTGTTTGCATATGACTAGGCATTATCTTGGCTTTGTATTGGCATTCCACAATATAATATAGGACTCGATGTTGGCCACAGGGTCGACGGACTAGCCCTTGATCCACCCTTTTCCCCAATGAACAAGATCTTCAACTTTAAATAAAATTTGTGACCTTATACTGTTAAGAAAAATGTGTGGATCTTTGGCTAGGTGGGCTAGGTGAAGACTTTGGATATGTGTGGATCTTTGAATCTATAAGCTTTATTTTTCTATTTGAAGACTTCTACTTTGATTGACCATTGAAAAATCCTCCTATATCACATAGCTTCAACCTAGTATAGTTTTAACGATGTGTTCCATATCCCACACACCCCACACGCCACATGCCCAAATCCATGTGCTTTCATTGCCACGTGGTAGACAGGCCTAATCTATCACCCACATATAGGGTATATATATAATAGATTTATTACTATATAGTTAATATGTTAATTTACTATATATTATTAATACAATAAATATTATTAATATACTATAAAACATAATGTAATATTAATACAATATAGTTATTATATATATTTAATATATTATATAATTAATATTGATAAATTAAAAAAACCCTTTTGTATCCTATTGATAACTCGAGAAAAGAGATCCAAACGAGGAGGAGACATAAATTATAGTAATGATTTGTAAGGGAGGGTTAATGGAGATGGAAGTTCCATGAAAGTGAAAGAGCATGGTATTGAGATTCAAGCACAACAAATATTTTATATGATAGACACCTACCCTTGATAAAGTTTAAATGGTTTCTATCAATAGATCTAGGAATGCTTGGATGGTGTGAGTAGTTGTTGCACCTAAATTGAAAGTGACACTCTCTCTAGGATGGTTGAAGCATGAATGTTGATCATCTAAATTGTAGGTAAAACTAGGAAGAAACACCCTATATTATATAGGCACGTTCAAGCAACAAGTTGCATCCACTATATAGACATGAAAAATGTAGTCAAGGTGCATGCCTAAACTACTAAAGAAAAATGATAAATTTTACTAAGTAAAATAAATAATCACACCCTAAAGGAATATATGACATTTTCATACATGAATATACCTATTTGATTAACTAGTGAATTCCTCTTCATCTGAGCCGCAACATTGGTTCAATGAACTAGAGAGGGACCCAAATAGGGAAACAAAGTACTATGTTACAACTAAGTATACAAAATACAAAATACAAAATAAAGGTTAAGAGGACTCATCCATGATACCAAACATCAAATGAGAGGATAAAATAACACCCCTAGCCATGGAAGCGACATTGTAACGAGAAAATAAGCTCATTTGATTACCGTGGGGGTGGGAAAATGACCTTCCTATTTCCTTGGGGCGAGTCTAGCATGGCTAGTACACAATGGAAAAACACATAATGGTATCTAAGGGGAATATGTTTTTGGAGTGCGGATTCCATAAAATACATTACCATACTAGTACAAGAATTGACTAATAAATAATTTGAAATGAATATGACAATGATTTATATAGTGAGCAACAAAATTCTAAGGATTTCTACATATTAGTTAAATGACAAGTTTCAAGGAACCTTCCCTATGGAGGATCGATTTTGAATTTAGTGGACACATCTTGTAAATTGATATGGATCTTATAGCTCACCTTATTCATCACAATGACTTATGCTAATTAAACAATCCTCTTATGATATTATTCTAACCCACAAGTGTCTAACATATCACTTGAGGGATTTGAACTTGGTGGGACAATAAAAATACCCTAGTTTCACTTATAGAGCAAGGCCCTATGACCAAATCAACTATCAACAAAACTCTACCAAGAACCCTCTTTCGTTATCCCTTGACACAGCCAACAAATACCTACCATGGTCCCTCTTTCTTAATCATTGGACATGAGAAAGCTATAAAATAGGATTAACTAAAAAATATGCTTTATAATTTTTGTTACACTCCAATTTGTTATTTTCTTTCTCATTTTCTTTGGTGGGAGTGCATTTTTTTTTATAATCTTTCTTTACACTATAGTTTTGCACAGTGTGGATTTTTCATTTATATCGTATATTCATTATATCTCTCCAGGGTTTTTAAATTTAGTGGTTGCAAGGAAGTAAAAATGTATGAAGTATCATAGCCATAGTTGCAGTATATTTCCCAACAAAATCACTTAAAATAACAATCTGATTGATTTCTAGTTGTGTGGTGCTACTCGTCTGAGACAACTTTCCCGCCAAATTTTTCGGATTGGTGAATTCACTAGCCAATATTTTACCCTTGTGTACATTGATCGTAATGTACCAACCCTTCCATTGGTTGTTTTCAACCACTTTACAACTTGAATTCATTCTTGATTTACTTGTAAAAAAATCTTGCCAAATGCCCTCCCCATTTCCCTAAAGATGATATTTGCATAAAGGTTGGATTTTAAAATACTAGTTATTTTAGAGAGGTTCCTATCTACCTACCCATCTGAAGGTCCTTTTTAAATTATCCCCTTCCCCCATAATATGAAATGGTGTGGGTAATAATGATTGGCAACACCTGTAACTTCCACACTCAGGTAAAAATAGAATATCATAGTGATTGTAATTCAAAGGAATTTTTTGAACCTAAAGGGAGAAGAGGGGCGTTCGGACGGAAAGATAGATCAATGTGATGCTTCCCTCAATTAGTCCCTCCTCTTAAATCAACTAATTTTTTTTGCATATTATTTTGAATTGGGATTAGGTGGGTTGGTTCGTTCCTTTGAATATGCACTGGGAACCTCCTCTCCATAAGAAGATGAAGGTGGTTTTTGCTTGTTTGTTACTTATCATATCGTACTTCATTGGCTTACCAATTGTGGGATCCCTCCACTTGAAGGACCATCATGAAATATCACAAAAATGATCCATCATCTTCATTATTTTCTAACAAAACCTCCTCAAACCTCCCACCGGGTCTCTCAAATGCATTAGCTAACTATTGGAGATCAATCTTTTCCCATATTTCTTAGAAGACCTCTGCCTAGATTCTTAGAGTTAAAAGTCATGGTGATTACCCTTCAATGATTTAGGTATTTATCTGTATTTTTATCAAAATGTCCTTAAAGAAATTTTTTCTACTACACTGTGTTCTCATATATTTCATTTTTCCTATTAATGAGTTTGCATGGCAGTGTGATATATTTTCTAAGAAGTATGGTTTCAAGTCCCATGGAGGAGGTATGTATTTAGTTTTTTAATAGAATTAGTCATTATTTATTGAAAAAATATTAAAATGGGAGATCGTATATGTGTGTAAATTTAACCCAATCTTAAATCAATTGAACTCACAAAATTACTTATAAAACATGCATAGATTCACTCAAAATAGAGACTATAAATGGAGCATAATACAAAATTCTATTGAATAAGTTTATCTCAGTCAAAATTATGAAAAAATAGGCTATCCAATTATATAATTACATCATATATTTCAATCCATAAGGATGTTATTTGAAATAGCACAAAAGCAGGCTTACTAAAAAGTCAAAACCCCCCCATAGGTACACAAAACACTTTCCTAATCTGTCAAGAAGGTCACGAATAGGTTGAATGAAGTGAATCATATGATAAGTGAAGGAAATTGGATAAAATAATTATTTTGGAAGATAAAAACAAGGAGGGTGAGTTGTATAAAAAACAAGGAAGATGCCTTAAGACTAGCTTTACATTTTTCCTTAAAAGCTGCTGAAAAGCAATCTAATTCTGGATAAGGCAAGAAAACGCACTCACTAAACTAGGAAGTTCGATGGTTTTTCAAAATATTATCCATAATATTTCCAAAGAGATCCTGTAGGAATTTTTGGAAATTTTGACTATAAGGAAGCAAGTGGATTCCTACTAGCTAGTGTAGGACCTAGGAATTTAACCAAAATGATTAAATTTGATATCCTAAGTATGGGAATGGGTTTTGATTATTCTAACACCCAATATTAATCCTGAATTATGTAAAATATTATAAATATATCATATATATATATGGCCTATCAACAAGTCTTAGTCACCCTTTACATATTTCTTGTCCATACAAAACAAGGAAAGAGGCAAAACCACAAAGGGGAAAATCCTCCCTTAAACACGGACATGAACGAAAGATTTTGAAATATTGTCTTCAATCAATATTCACCATATTATTCTAATAAAACACCTTGGTAAATATTTTTGCAACTTGCTCAGATGATGTGCAATAGTCCAGAGCAATGATCCCATCATGCACAAGCCCTCTGATGTAATGCATATGGATCTCTATGTGTTTGGTTCACTTCTTGTGTATTGGATCAGTTGAGATTTGAATGGTACTTTTTTTTCACAATAGATGACTGTATAAGTCTCATATTCAATCCCAAACTCTCCAATTATACCCTGCAACCACACACATTGAGTAGCTCCATTCACATCTCCTCTATATTCTGCCTCTGTAGATGAAAGTGCAATGGAACTTTGTTTCTTACTTGACCAACTGATTGGTCCATCTACAAGCATAAAAACATATCTAGAAGTTGATTTTCTATAATTCTTATCACCTTCCCAATTAGAATATGTAAAACCAACTAACTCTAGGTCAAATTTTGCAACATAGTGAATCCAATGTGTCCTTGTTCCCTACACAAAGTGTAAGATTATTTTTCTGCCCTCCAATGGATTTCACGAGGTTGATATATGTGTTTATATGCCACACTCACTACATAAGATATATCAGGTCGAGTATGATTCATATAAAGAAGACATCCCACTAGTTTCATATACAGTGTGTTTTTTACCAATGGAGTGGAATGTGCTTCTTCAAGCTTAAATCCTAAAAGGAAATGAGTCTTTCTTGGCTTGCAATCCTTCATGTTGAAATTTTTTAGTAGTTCTAAATCATACTTGTACTTGTGTACCTTGATTCCATGATCTGATTGAGAAATATCAATCCCCCAAAAATTTCTTAACAATCCCAAATCAGTCATGGAGAAAGAATGGTCCATTGCACCCTTCAAGAAGGAAATTTATTTCATGGAACTTCTTGTGATCAGAAGGTCATCCATATACAAAAAAATAATTATAATTGAACCATGAATCAGCTTCAAATATAAATTTGGATCTGTGAGAATTTCTTCACAGTGAGATCTAGGATCTAGAGCAATATTCACAATCTAAGTTATTCACAAAATATGCAAGATAACGGTAAAAGAGAACAAAATAACATACATAGCTGGTCTCAATAAAAGATCTTTCTATTAGTGTAAAAATTTTATATCTTTATGTTACATACTTATAATACAATGGGGAAAATTTGTGATCCCTTGGAGGCCATATGGATGCATACAAGTATCAGGCTGAACAGATTCAACCCCTAAAACCCCCTAGGTTGACCAATAGGATCCCAAACCATACCAAACATTCATGAATGCAAGTGTGAACATGTATGGAGGAATTTTGGATCATAAATGAAGGAATTATAGGCATGGGTGAACACATGTGTGAGTGGGAGAGTCTCTAGGATCCGATAAATGCCCAAGAATACCACAAAACAACCACATTCACACACTAGCACCCCTAGTCAAAAATATTCCTTGAATTAAGGGATAAGAAGTGGTATGTAATCAATGAGGTAATATTTATTGATTGGATTATCAAACTAGAGCACCTAAATTGTCAGGATGATCAAAGTGGAGCACCTCAACTATGAGTTAATGAGCCAAAAATCACCTAATAGACCAATATTGATCAATATAACCTAAGTAGGATCATATAAAATAAGTACAAGACAAATGAAAATGCATCCTAGGTTTAAGACCATGGTAATAAGTTAGATTAATTATCTAACACCCCCCCCCCTAATCCTAACTTATTACAACTTATACCAAATGTTTATTGAGGCCTTGGAAACTAAGGCTCATGTCACCTCTTACAACAAACTTTTTATATGTCCATGTAAAACGAGGAAAGAGGAGAAACCTCATGGGGAAAATCCTCCCTCAAGAATAGACATGACATAGAAGATCAAAAATGTCTTCAACATGTCCTCTTCTTCACTTGAATGATTTGAAATAACAACTTCTTGGTGATGTACTTGGTGAAGATGTTGTGGATGCCAAGATCATGCATCAATGCATCAATGTGTTGTAGACAAAGATCATGTGGAGAGGCCCTTTGATGGTCATCATTTTCTGATGGAGGAGAATCATAAGAATTTATTTTTCTGTAAGAATACTATGATATAGAAGCATAATTAATCATGGAAAATATATCTCTGCAAACTCTTTCCCAAATAACATCAAATTATTCAACAAAATTTTCCTCATATACAACTACCATATCATGAATAAAACCATGAATCTTCTCCCCAATTTGATGAAGAACCTTCATAAATATATATATAAATCTCATTAGTCTCTGAAATATCAGAATATATTTCATATACAGCAGAAAAAATCATAGGTATGGTGTCTCCATGAGCAAATGGGTCCATAGTGGGAGAAGAATGGGAAACTATATCACACTAACAATTGAGCAAACCTGGAGGGTCTGGAGATTTGAAAATTGAACCATGGTTGGTGATATCAAGTCCATAAATATGTAACATCAGTCCCATGAAGGAAAATTCCATGTATTTCCAACCAATGAATGACATACGAGACATAAAATCAACATACACAAGTGACATAGCATTGGAAACTAGGCAATTTTGAGATTTTCCAACTAGTGAACTTGAGGGTTGTCAGGTATTTTTGGCATCAAATGGTTGGGGAAATGAGCCTATGAATTTCATATTATGTATATCATATTTTATATCACTTTCAGAATCAAAATAGGAAGGATCTGAATGAAATGGGAAAGAGCTTTCAGAAGACACATTGGAAACTAGTAAAAAAAGACTAGTTTCTGGAGGAAACTTTGGTGGACTGGTTGGGGTTTCTTACAAGGAAGGGATGGAGATTTTAGGTACTTATATATCATAATGTAAATAATAAATATATACATCTGAAACATATATATGAGAAATTGGTTTCTTCCATGCACACAGAGCATGCGCAGGCTTACCATATTCTTGCTTGCGCTCCCATCTTCTTGCAAAATATGGAACATCAATATTGTTCTCCTCAAGGAGCTTGGTCATGATTTCCATATTATTTATGAATCAATATATTTCATTATGTGAACCTTTGAAATAATAAAATGTGGTTCTCCCTCTCTTTCTCTTCATCCTCCTATATTTCGAATCCTCATCAGTTGAACTGGAGCTTTCTGTATCTGAATACTTCTTCTCTTTCTCTCTTTGTTGCTTCAAATCCTTGACTTTATTCTTTCCTTTGGCTTGATTTGACACACCAGTAGAAAGGGATTTATCCTTGGTGGATTTTATGGTAATTATTTGCATTAAGTTGTCTTTATCATGATTCGATGACTCCATGAAGTCTACTAGCGCAGGCATCCTCCAATTTCTAGCTATGAGCTTGCTTGAGTGGAATGTTGAAAAAACACATAATACTCAGGAAGTATCTTATAGAGGATATAAAATATAATATTATCATCTTTATTCTCTAGGCCACATTTTTTTAGTTGAAGCACCAACACTTTGGACTTGGTGAAGAAGTCTTGGATTGTCTCACAATGATCTGGAATCAATGAGATTAGCTCATTTTAGAGCTAATGGCCTCTCATATCATCATCCTTCCCAAATAGTGACTCAATATTGAGCCAAACTTCATTGGGTGTGTCAATAATATCTACATGGAAGAGAAGGTCTCTCAAAATGCTGAGACAAATCATACCAAATGCCTCATCAAGTCTGTTGAAGTACTTTGATTTCTCCACAGCAGAGTTGGGCTCGGTCTCAGTCCCCATGGTGAATCTATACAGTCCTTTCAACCTCAAATGGATCACCATTTAGGCCTTTCGTTCAAAATATTTCAATGGGTTCAGCAATACATGATTCTGCTTCATTCTTCTTGTGCAATGTGTGACATAAACATTGTTTTACCTGTAATACAAACACTCAAATTTTCTGGAAAACTCCCTAAACAACAACTCAAAAACTCTTAGTTTTGATTTACAACTCCATAAATTTATGATACCATGTGACAATTGATTCACATTGACATCTAGGAGATAGAGCAATATTCACAATCTAATTTATTCACAAAATATGCAAGAGAATAGTAAAAGAGAACAAAATAACACACCTAGATGGTGCCAATAATTGATCTTTCTATTAGTGTACAACTTGTAGATATGTATGGTACATACTTATAATACAATGGAAAAAACTTGTGATCCCTTGGAGGCCATCTGGATGCATACAAGTGTCAGGCTAGGATTTGACCCCTAAAGCCCCCTAGGTTGACCAATAGGCTCCCAAACCATAAAAAACAGTCATGAATGCATGTGTGAACATGTATGAAGGCATGATAGATCATAAATGAAGGAACTATGGGAATGGGTGAACACATGTGTGAGTGGGAGAGTCTCTAGGAGACAATAAATTCCCAAGAAGACCACAAAACAACCACATTCACATACACCCCTAGTCAAACATATTCCCAGAAATAAGGGATAAGGAGTGGTATGTAATCAATGAGGTGTTATATTTTTAATGGTTATACAATATCTAAAAACACTTATCATCATCAAATCATAACCATAAGCAATGGATCATTGAAAGAAATACAAGTGCAGCAACACAAGAGAACACAAAGATTTTCCTCGAGGAAACCACAAGGTAAAAAAACTTGCAAAAATTTCTCAGTATAGAATTCGACCAAGATAGTGTAAAACCCCACCAATAAGAATAGTTTCCCATATTCAACAGCGGACTCTCTCTCTCTCTCTCTCTCTCTCTCTCTCTCTCTCCATCGCAATACTTGAGTGTGTGATCTATGAGAATGAGAGAGGTGCCTCACCTATTTATATCCTTCAGTTGACTTTCCCTTTAACTTAACAGGGTAAAATTCTCTAACTGACTGGGCTCACTTTTCCAATTGGACACCACAAATAACATTTATTATATTGACACTTGGGCACTATTGCCTCGACTTACAATGGAGGGTTTACCTCATGACTTTTACATGACCAATTACATCAAGGACATCTATGAATGGACGAATAACATCTCCGAAGGAGAATACAACAAAAGTACAATATAATATCTTTCGAATTTATAATACTTTAACACTCCCTCTTAAGTAGGAAGGTATTCTACATCAACAAAAACCATCATCACAAATGTACACTGACTGGTGAATCTCTATATGTCATAGAAATTTTTGGAACATCATCATTCATATTCATCATCGCTCTTAGCTAGATAATCTTCTGCAATATTCAGTATATAAATATTGAATCAACTTTTGTATGTACTAGAGCATCTTCTATCATCTTCTAAATTATCTTATCAGTATGAGAATACTAAATCATCTTCTGGTTCTTGTTCTTATAGCATCAGTATGTGAATACTGAGTCATCATCTATCATGTCAGTGTATGAATACTGGATCATCTTCTATGTGGATACTGGATCATCATATCTCTTGTCAGTATATGAATACTGAATCATCTTCTGGATCATCTTCTGTAGCATCAATATGTGAATGCTGAATTATATTTTGAATTTTGAACCTTCTTTTATAACATTAGTATGTGAATACTGAATAATATTCTTCCACATCACTATGAATACTGAATTATCTTCTGGACCTTATTCTGTATCATCGGCATGTGAGTACTGAATCTTCTTCTGCCACATCAGTAGGTGAATACTGAATAGTCTCCTCTAACATCATTATGTGAATATTGAATCTTCTTCTTTGTCATCAGTATGTGAGTACTGAAACATTGTCTGCAAGATCAGTATCATCATATCCATTGTCATTATGTAAATACTGAAACATCAACATCTGCATCGTCAATATGTAAATACTGAAACAACAACAAGATTAGCATGTTAATGTTAAAGAAACGTCATCAATAAATGTTATGTCATCATCTATATTATCAGCATAGAGATGCTGGAACATCATCATCAACAACATAAAATGTTGAGACAACATCATCATCATCAACACAAAGTGTTGTGACTTCAATCACATTAACATTATCATCACGAGGTGTTGGGACCACAACCATATCAACATCATCAACACAAGGTGTTGTGACTTCAACTATATCAACATTATCAGCACAGGATGTTGAGACCACAACCATATCAACAACATCAACACAAGGTGTTGGGACCATAGACATGCTGAAGAAACATCATTATCAACATCAGTATAGAAATATTGAGCTTGCCACATCAATAGTAGTATGAAAAATACTGAACCTGTTGCATCAGTATAGGAATTTACTGAAACTATCTCAACAATCAACAATCATCAGTGTAGTAACACTGAAACTTCAACAATCAACAATCATTAGTGTAGTAACACTGAAAATTCAACAATCATCGATCATCAATGTAACAACACTGCAAATAACTCAACAATCATCAGTAAAGTAATACTGAAGCACACATCTCAACAATCAGTATAACAATATTGAAGCAAACGTCTCCACAATCATCATTATAACAATACTGAAGCAAACATCTCAGCAATCATCAGTATAGAAATATTGAAGCAACAATCATCAATACTGAAGCAAACATTTCAGCAAACATCTTAGCAATAATCATTAATACTGAAGCAAAAATTTTAGCAAGCATCAATATAACAAGATTGAAACAATCGTCTCAACCATCATCAAAACATCTCAGCAACCATCATCAGCAATGATTGACAACCAACAGTATAACAATACTACAGTAATCATCCAACATCTCAGCAATCATCAACAACCAAAATTATAGCAATACTGAGGATACATCTTTTCCCTTCAACGTATCAGAGCAGCATCACGGTGAGTTCTCTGGTAGATCCATCTTCTCATTTTGTCTAACTTACTAGCTCTTTTAAGACAAACAAGCCTAGTTAGACAGATGGAAATCCCTAGGGACCAAACAAGCCTTGTCTGGCTTACTAACCCTTTCTAGACAAACAAGCCTAGATAGACATACTAATCCCCCTAGAATCGACAGGCCTTATCTGGCTTACTAATCCTTTCAGGCCAAACATGCCTATCCAGACATAACCCCCTCTAGACTGAGCTACTCACCACTGCATCCATCATCCATCTACTACGACTCCCTCTTTCAAGAGAGGCCCTTTCGGACTACACCAAGCTTATCTCGAAAGTATTCACGAGCCAAAGGCTACGTCTGCTACTTGTTCCTATGAGAGAACATGATTGAGCTTTACAACTCCCTTCTGCAACTTGTTCTTTAACATTCTCTTCTTGTACATTAGCAACTGCATCGTACATTTACAACTTGCATCATTCTTATTTTTTTCATCTATAACTACATCATTCTTATCTTGTACATCTGCAATTGTATCATACATCCGTAATTGTATCGTATATACGCAATTGTATTGTACATCCGTAACTTCATCATTTCTTATCTTTTAGGTGATTGCATACAATCCTTCCTACAAGTCAAATACAATTGTTATGATTAGAAACATTTCGTAACATATTCAAAATGTAAACTTCCCATGCATAAAGATATATATAATCAGGCAACTATTTATGCTAATGCAGTAATCATCTAAGCCACTTACCCATCACCTGCATATTAGTAGTAAACTACAAATATTCTACTATACATTTCCTGAATCTAGAAACATATCTATATACACATCTTTGAACATCTAAATATATAGGAAATGATGATTCAAATACATATCTTTGTTTGTTTGGTAGAATCCATCTTAATCGTTGTCTTATTGAATTACTGGAGTCTCTGATAAATGTGTTAAACTTCATCGTATGATTCTGAGGACATGTTCCTATCTTGCTCATGATCAGAAAAACTGAGCACAAGTCTTCTTACACCACATATCACATAGAACTATGTCTGTGTGTCCCACCAGTGCATCTCCTCTTATCCAATGATGAAATGGATAAGAGTATAATCTTCATATTCATCGGTATAATTCTTCTAAATCATATTCCTCATTGCTTGAGGAATCTTTACTTGCTTTATTCTTAGCTGCAATATATTAATCCTTAGTTGTATTGAAAGAAACACTCTGATTTCTCTAATCATGTTGACCTTTGACATCTACCGTAGTCACTCCCTCTAAGGTGGAGCACCATCCTCCCTCTGCATCTATATTAGGACATTGGAGTGACAAGTATCCTCATCTACTACTAGTCTTCTTTGTATCTATCTATGAGATTCTCGTCCTTTATAGGATTCTATCTTCAACCTTGTAGTAAAGGTTGGGATCTCCATCACTCTAGTTGATCCTCAAATTCCTCATGTAATCATATGTGTTATCCCATGGGTTCTTACTGATCTTGTACAAATCCTTTTATACATAGTTGGTTCTTTGTAAAGAGTCTCAAATTATATAGGTTTCTTGATCTATTCTTTTACTTTTATTACACCAATTTTCTAGTGTAATATCCATTACTAAAGGGGTTTGTCTAGCTCCTAGAGCAATGTCTTTCCATAATCGACTCTCTCTTTTGATAGGACCCATGAACCTTGCTTCATATATTTTGATAATTCGATCAGTAGTATACTCAGTCTTGTATATTTACTTGGAAGTGTTGGAATATATTAAACCCACTCACAACTTAGGATAAAATAATTAAGCATTATTTGATTAATTATTCACCCACTAGCTTAATTAGTTGGCATCCACTTGCACATTAAAGTCAATACATGCCATCTATATCCTATGAATGATTTATTTCTAATTCTAGGTTGATCTTGACCACCTTTTGACCATCCATAATTAGTATGCATGTCTTTACAATAGATTATACTTTATTCTGCTTTTCCTACTTTTCTATGGATAAGGTAAAGATAGTCAAACTAGGAAACTGGATCCTTTTGTTTCCAACCCATCCTTCATGACCTTTCCTCCATTTTCTAGGATTAGCATTTTTTTTCCATCTCCTTGACAACCCACTCATGCTTTTTCCAATTTTTGAGGTCCTTGATAGATTTGGGAAGTGCTTTAGGCACATATGGGGGTTTGCTATATTTTGGTAAGTCAACCTTTTTGAACTTTATGATTTGTCTCCATACAACTTGATTTTCCTATGAGTGATGTACTATTTATGTACACTATTATTCATCATTATTAAATGGAAGGATACACACCAGTGTTCATCTCTTCATTCATGTGATTCAGTCTCTTTTCTTCTCTCTATTTTTCCTATGTATGCTTGTGAGAATTCTTAGTAGCAAGATCTATTTCCTGTTATTCTTCTTAGCATCATTGCTCATAGCATTGATATATTATTTCTACATGGTATCAGAGCTACAGGGATCACAACCTTGCAATATTCTACATGGTATCAAAGCAGCAAGGTTGATCAAGTTCTACAGAGTTGAGAAGCGCATCCAATCTCCTATCCCTCTCTGAAGAAGAGCTTGTATAGCTTACAAGATTTTCTCCTAGTTTTGTTTTGTAGGTTGGAGAGAGTATATCCTAAAGCATATCAACAACTTCTATATGGATTCAAAATTTCCTCTACTATTTCCTTTCAACTATGTTGATTGGAATCCAAAGATGAGCGCATACTTGAAGAGGCAATGTCTCTTTGATGTCTCCATTGGTGCATTGAGTGAACCTGAGTCTTATGAAGAGAATATTGATTGGTTTAATCATTGTGATAGATATTATGGAATTATGTGTTTGGGAATGTCTCCAAATATACATCATCTCATAGATTCTTCTCAGTATCCATTTGAGCTTTGGAATAATTTGGACAAAGCTTTTGGTTTGCAGGAAATAAAAGATGAAGCATGCAGTGAACCCATCATCTCCTCTTGTTCTCTCTCTCAAGATTTCTTGGCCTCTATATTATCTTATGAATTAAATCATGATGAATAATTTTCTCATACAGTTCATGTTTCTGCTACCCTCCTTGATTTGAATGCTTCCTCCTTCGATGAAGAAGCAAATATTGAAGAGCCATCTTTTTATGTGTCTCTTGAAGGTGATTTTTCTTCTTGTGATACTATTGATGAAAAATAAGTAACATATAGAGATTATATTGATATAAATTATGATCCTATAACCCATTCATTGTTCTCTGAATCTCCTATCTTAGATTTGATATCTATGTGCTAGATCCTTCACACTTTGTGCATACCTCTCTCATTGATGGTGTGCAACCCAATGATTTCCAAGATGTTTGCTTAGCCAAATCAAGACTTATTTGTGTCATACCACTTACCTTACTTGATCTCATGTGCTTCAGCATATCCTCCTTTGTTCTTGGCATCAATACTCAGAACCTCCTTGAATATTGTGAACATCTCATTCTTTCCTCCTTTCATACAAAGGATTCATTACTAGTGTATTCCCATGAGTCTACTGATATGCTTATATGTGATCCTTTGGATTCTGATTTAGAATCATATTTTATGGTTGATACATATATCATACCACCATCCATACCATCTACCATACCTATAAATAATCCTAAGACTATACAAATCCCAAGTTCACTAGTTGATTCCTCATTGGTCTCTTATGCAGTGATATTTATCTTACATGGTTTGAAGTCTTTCCTATATTTCAGTGGTTGGTTATCCATGACCTTAGTCATATTTAGAATGATATTAAACATGGTTTTATATATTCTAAACACTTATGGTTCAGATATTATGCCCATACATCATTCATATTTTTACACCTATCAGTTTTCCCCATTTGCTCATAATGTTCCTACTCTAGCCCTATATCCTCATGGAGCCACTAAAGCCTTTGTATTTGCTGTTACATATGATAATATTTCTAATATATTGGATTTTTATCAGCCTCATATCATATCTAGAAATTTTCTACATCATATTGGAAGATTGGCATGTGATTCACATCACAATTTTGCAACTATTTGGGGAATTGGGTGTGAAATAAATTGTATTAATTTTTGTACTCTTTGGAAAGGAGTATGCACTGATCTCTTTTCCATTTTAGATTATGTTTGCAGATCAGAGTTTTACAGCATAAATAATCATTCAAATAATTATCCTACTTCATTAGTTGATGAGATACAAGGAGTCTCTCCTCTTCTTGCAGGTTCTACACTCTAGCGCATGATCATGGAGTTCATAATTTCTTCAGCAAGTCCTTCATCCAGAAGCGGTTCATTCAGCTCATTAAAGTGAAGATGAATATATTTTTAAGACATATTTCAAATTTTGTGTCTTTTCCTATCTTGAGGGAAGATTTTTCCCATGTGGTTTTGCCTCTTTCCTCACTTTTCTGGACATAATAATAGTTAAATGGTGACCATAGCCTTGTTACTGGGACCTATATGCATCCATATGCATCCATATTTTTGTCATACCATCATAAATTCATACTTATAGGGGGGTGTTGGAATATATTAAACCCACTCATAACTTAGGATAAAATAATTAATCATTATTTGATCAATTATTCACCCACTAGCTTAATTAGTTGGCATCCACTTGGACCTTAAAGTCAATACATGCCATCTATATCCTATGAATGATTTATTTATAATTTTGGGTTGATCTTGAACACCTTTAGACCATACAGAATTCGTATATAGCACTTTACAGTAGATTCTGCTTTTCCTTCTTTTCTGTGGATAAGGTAAAGCTAGTCAAACTAGGAAACTGCGTCCTTTTGTGCCAACCCATCCTTCATGAATTTTCCTCCATTTTATAGGATTAGCATGTTTTTTCCATCTCCTTGACAACTCACTCATGATTTTTCCAATTCTTTAGGTCCTTGATATATTTGGGAAGTGCTTTAGCCACCTATGGGGGTTTGCTATATTTTGGTAAGTCGGCCTTTTTAAGCTTTATGAGTTGTCTCCATACAACTCAATTTTCCTATCAGGGATGTAATATTTATGTACACTATTATTCATCATTATTAAATGGAAGGAAACATGCCAATATTCATCTCTTCATTCATGTGATTCAGACTCTTTTCTTCTCTCTATTTTTCCTATGTATGCTTGTGAGAATTCTTAGTAGCAAGATCTATTTCTTGTGCTTATTCTTAGAATCATTACTCATAGAATTGATCTATTATTTATACAGGAAGACTTTACAAAAATTCCCTTCATGTTTTGAACTCATATCCATACATCATTGCATATGATTGATTGGCACTTCTAGATCATATCATCCTGCCATTCTTCCTTCTTGGGACATTCTTTCGCAAAGTGTCATTTCTTATCATAACTGAACTATTGAGTTGTGAGATGTCCTTTTACTCTTTGTGGAAATGTTCTTTATTCTTTCTCTGTTGGGTATGAGTTGTTAGGGCTTGATTGTCATCTCTTCTTATTTTCCCATCAATCAATCGTGCATTCCTCCATATGTGATATTCCTACTAGAACAACTCTTTTGACTGAATTTGGATGACCATTCAAAATTGTAATTCATGCTTCTGCTTCTTTAACATTGGCTTCGATGACTTCCAATTACTCCTTGATATGATATCTTCCTGTGAAGTAATCATTGAATGTTTTAGACATTGCACCTTCACATTCTTGAGTTGATTCCTCAAGGTCATATTCATACATGTTGTTCATTGCATCGAACATATCCTTGGGATTATTCAAGGATGGTACCTGTGAGATCCAATGGAGGAGGAAATACTCATCTTTGTTTTGACTAGGTCCTTCTTGGCTTCGACTTCATCTTCTTCTAGATGTGTAGATTCTTCTTTGACATAGTTCTTCATTGCATGTTTCTTCAAGTATGATAAGCACTCTATATTCCATGCTTAGAAGTTCTTGACTATTTAAATCTTGTCCTCAAGCTTGGTACTATTTTTTGTCATGATAAAAAATGATAACCACAAATGGAAATGGAGAGGATGGAACTTACCAGTGAGATTGTTTCAACTTGATTCTTGCTTGAAGGATATTTTGAAAGACTGCTTCTGGTGGACCTAGGGTTTGACATAGAAACCCTAATTTCTCAACTTTGGAATCTTTCATATCTGATTGGATAGAAAGATGTGCCTCCTCAAGGAAATCTAAGCAACATACTTATTTTCCCAAAACTGAGAACAGAACTGCAAAATATCTGATGCCTTGGTTTTCTTCGGTAGCAGTGTTAGGTCAAAAAATGAAAGTCCACAAAAAGAGAAAATTATTACATAGATCTATGCTCCCTCCTAGAGTGAATTTGATGGTCCTCCTTCAACTGATTAGTGGATGGAAGTGCCCAGAACAGGGAGCCCTGTTTTTTCTCTGGTTTCTTCTACATAAATGACTTATATTGTTTATGTTATATCTCCAAAATTTCATCTGTTCAAGGTATTAAAATTTGTCTTGAGGTATCCGTGTATGTTTTCTTTCCCACACCATAGGTTAGATAAGAAATAGATTCACCAAGTGTGAATTATGCAAATTTTCCCAAGGTGACTTATTTCAGGACTGTTCAACATAGCGAACTTGTACGAACTTCCACATGTCACTATTCCACCTTCAGGGTCTAAAATGTTTACCACAGAAAATACAATCCATTCCCTATCTATAACATCATGTGAAATTTCATTTGGACTTTCCTAGCCCTATATATAACAATTCTCCCTAGGTCACTTGTTTAAGGTTGAATCCTGAGAGAGGCTAGACCCCATATTTGGAGGAATCATATCTCCTAGATTATAATGAATATGAGGCTGAAAATTTTACACAGGGTAAATCAGGAATTTATCTTTAGGATTTAAAATTTTTGTCTCTTGATCCTTCTCCTATATCGATATATAGCGAATTTACAAAAATGACTAGTTTTAGTCTTTTTGGGTTTTCAAGCATGAAACCATAATCTTCAACAGTTGTAGTTGTAGCACTGTTTCGGATGCACAAAGGCTTCTTTCAGGGTATATCTAATACCATGTTATATTTTTAATAGTTATACAAGATCTAAAAACATTTATCATCATAACATCATAACCGTAAGAAATGGATCATTGAAAGAAAGACAAGTGCAAGAACACAAGAGAACATAAAGATTTTCCTCGAGGAAACCACAAGGGAAAAAACCCCTTAAAACTTCCTTAGTATAGAATTTGACCAAGACAGTGTAAAAACCCAACAAAAAGAATAGTTTCTCATCTTCCACAATAGACTCTTTCTCTCTCTCTCTCTCTCCAATGCAATACTTGAGTGTGTGATCAGTGAGAATGAGAGAGGCGCCTCACCTATTTATATTCTTCAGTTGAATTTCCCTCTAACTTAACAAGGATGACTTCTCTAACTGACTGGGCCCACTTGTCCAACTGGAAACCACAAATAACATTTATTATATTGACACTTGGTTACTATTTCCATGACTTACAATGGAGGTTTTACCTCATGACTTTTACATGACAAATTACATCAAGGACATCTCTGAATGGAGGAATAACATCTCCAAAGGAGAATACAACAAAAGTACAAAGAATATCTTTTGAAGTTACAATAATTTAACATGAGGGAACCTGGATTTACAGGATGATAAAACTAGAGTTCCTCAACTATCAGGATGATCAAAGTGCAATGCCTCAACTATGATTTAATGAACCATAAATCACCTAATAGACCAATATTGATCAATATAACCTAAGTAGGATCATATAACATAAGTAAAAGACAAATGAAAATTCCTCCTAGGTGTAATACCATTGTACTAAAGTATATTAATTCTCTAACATAATCATACTTGCATCTACAATATTTTTGTGATAGAAGAAACCCATCAATCTTGGCATACCAAGCTCTGGGAGCTTGTTTTAACCCATATAGTGATTTCTTCAACCTGCACACAAGAGATGGATTAGTAAAAAAACCTTATGGCTGCTGCATATATATCTCTTCTTTGATATATCCATGTATAAAGTCACTCTTCACATCCATGTGATGTACCTCCCATTTTCCTAAAGCTACAATGACCAAAACTAGTATTATGGAGTCCATCTTTGCCACTGGTGCAAAGCTCTCATTGTAGTCAATTTCTTGGAATTGCGAGAAGCCCTTGGCCACTAACATTTCCTTATACTTCAGAGGATATCCATTAGCATAAAAAATTGTCTTGAATACCCATTTTCACTTGATTAGCTTTCTCCCTAACGGAAGATTGACTAGTTCCCATGTCTCATTCTTCTTAAGCGAATGGTATTTCATTTCCATGGTTGTTTTCCATATTGGATATTATTGTGATTATTCATATGTTTTTGGATATTTTTTGTGATAAATTTGAACTAAAAAGTGAGTAATTGAACCACAGGAGAATCTAGGAGCGTTAGTGAGGTTCACAAATCAAATTTGGGTGCAAGATTCAGCAAAAACCATCAAATTACAGATAAATTACACACAATGATAGTTGGAAACAAGATAATTTTTTACTGTCTAACTATGAAATTGTTATTAACAGGTTTATAAATACATCATAAGATATTGGAAGCCAATTGTGAGCAAATAAGCCAAAATTGTCAAAATGGCATCAAACCCCCCTAGGTGGTCCAATCTCATCCCAAATCTCTCCAAATGGACACGAATTGATGAAGTAGCATGGATTATGTGTTGTGGGTCAATTATTACACCTTGGATAGAATGGGTGTGGAAAATTGGGTGGTTTAGAGTCTCAATCCAACATTAATTGCACCAAATCAACCCAAATTTGGGAAAAATCCCACTCTAGCACTCCAAGTCAACTTTCCTTTCCACATTCAATGAATGGGAGCACACCAAAATGATGGATGTGCATATGTGGCTGGTTTACTAAGCTATAGTACCCATTTGGATCATGGAGCCTCAATTTGACATGGCATATGTCCACCTAAGCACCCCTAGTCCACCTCATACTGTATTAAAGCTTAAAAAGCAATAAAATTGACTAATTAGTGTAACTAACGTACTAATGTGGATTACTCTTATAACACCCTCCCTTAATCCAACAACTAATTATTCTCACAAAATTATGAATTCCTTGGCAACAATGGCTCAAGTCACCTCAAATACATAATTCAGAAATTACAATTTTTATTTGTCCATGTGAACCAAGGAAAGAAGGAAAACCTCATGGGATAAAACCTTCCATAAAGAATGGAAATGGGGCTGGAACTGCAATAAATAACAGAAAATTACCATCCCTCACTCACCCCAATCAAATATCTCAGGTAAGTGAAGGTCTTCTCAGTGAAAGCCTTGGTAAAAAAGTCAGCAGTTTGCTCGGTGGATGGGCAATACTGCAATGAGATCACCTTGTCATGCACTAAACCCCGAATGTAATGCATGTGTATCTCAATGTGCTTTGTCCCATGCCTCTGTACTAGATCATTAGATATCTTGATGGCACTCTGATTATCCAACCAAATGTTGGTTGGAGAATCAATTGTGACACCAAACTCCCAGAGAATTCCCTGCAACCAAACACACTGTGTTGCAGCATTGACTACTGCCCTGTATTCGGCCTCTGCTGATGAAAATGAGATGGTGTGTTGTTTCTTACTTGACCAAAAAATTGGACCTTCGTAAAACATGAAGACAAAACATTATGTTGACATCCTATTAGGTGGATCACCGACCCAATCTGAATCAAAAAATCCAGCTAGTTGAAGTGAGGAACTAGCTATGTAGTGCACCCCGAATTTCTTAGTTCCCTGGACATACTGAAGAATTATTTTTGAAGCCATCCAATGTATCTCATGTTTCTGTTGCATATGTCTTGCTACATCACTCACAGCATAAGACAAATCAAGTCTTGTATGAGTGAGGTAGAGCAAGCTTCCCACTAGTTGCCTGTAGAGTGTAATATCCACCATTGGGGAATTGTGAAATTCATGCATTTTAATACCAAAAAGAAAGAGAGACTTGGCTGCCTTACACTCATACATATTAAACTTATTTATCAGGTCTGAAGCATACTGTGAATGACTCAGCATGATTCCCTTGCCATTTTGCTGAATTTCCAAGCCCAAAAATTACCTTAGCAATCCTAAGTCTGTCATGGCAAATTCACTGTGCAAAGAGCTCTTAATTTGGCCAGTTAAATTGGTGCAGATAACTGTAATAAGAATATAATAAACATAAATAACAATGACCTACAAATTAACATCATTTTTTCTTCAAATAAACATTAGGGTCTTATTTACATCTTGTGAAGCCAATTGAAAGCAAGAAAGCATCCATTTTTGCATACCAAGCCCTGGGGGCTTGCTTGAGTCCATGCAGTGATTTTTTCAGCCGACATACCAATGAAGGATCCTCTTGGAAACATTCATGCTGATGCATATATATCTCCTCTTGTAGCTCACCATGCAATAATACACTCTTTACATCCATGTGGTGAACTTCCCAACACTTACTAGCTGCCAGCGCAAGAACTAGTCTAATTGAGTCCATATTTGCAACAGGTGCAAAGGTCTCTCTGTAATCAAATCCATGGACTTGATAATATCCCTTAGCCACTAATATAGCCTTATGTTTTATATCATAACCATCAGCAGCAATTTTTGTCCGGAAAACCCATTTTCATTGAACAACTTTCCTCTTGGGAGGAAGGGGAACCAATTCCCGTGTATTGTTCTCTTGGAGGGACTGAAGCTCATATTCCATTGCTGATTTCCATATTGGGTATGTAAAATATTTCTGATATGTCTGAGGATCAGAACTAATCATCATATAATATTGCTCAGCAAGAGAACTATCACTTGCAAAAGAAGCCTTACTAGTTTGTGATCTAGTTTTCCTAGGCTCTTGGGGATTTCCTGCCAATTCCCCAGCTGCTTGCACAATTTTTTCAGCCCATTTGGGCCTAGATGGTGATTCATATACAGAAATATCATATTCAGAAACATTTATATCAGAATTATCAGAAAAAATAGAGCATTTATTATCACTTACATCTTTGAATGGTTGAGGAGATGAGCAATCCCCCGGTGCAAGTTCGAAATCAGGAATTGGCTCTTCTTCGAATTTGACACTTATGTCAACAAAGTTTTTGCAAGTGGATGTTTCAAATAGATTGTCCCATTTGGTTTACTCACCATATACAACCATGAGACACTCCTTGCTTTGTGGTTTCAAGGCTTTCCTCTTCTCTGAAGGGATTCTTTCCCATGCTTTTGTCCTGAATATCCTGAAATTTGAGACATTTGGTTTTTCACCAAACCATGCCTCATAAGGTGTCATTCCTTTCACTTATTTTTGGAAGGATATGTTTTGAATGTGAGAAGAAAAACATATGGCTTCATCCCATATCTTGGGATTAAGTTCCCTCACTTCTATCATGCCAGTTGCCATCTCTTTGAGAGATCTATTTTTCCTCTCTGCCACACCATTTTGTTGTGGTGTGTATGAAGTTGAGTGGTGCATTTGGATGCCACACTCCTCACAAATTCATTGTATATTCTTTTTCACATATTCCTTTCCATTATCATTCCTAAGTACTTTGATCTTCTTCCCATTCTGATTCTCTACAAGTGCTTTCCAAACCTTGAGCTGCTCAAACACCTCAGATTTCAATTTCAGAAAATACACCCAGCGAAATCGAGAGTAGTCATCAATGAATGGAAGCACATACCTAGATCCACCATATGATGGAGTGGGTAGTGGAACAATCAAGTCAGAATGCACCAAACCAAGTGGTTGTTTTTCTCTCCTTTCCTTCCCCTTCTTGTAGCTCTGCTCAGGATGCTTCCCAATAACACATCCAATACATTCTCCAGTCAATGGCTGAATTTGTGGAAGACCTTCTAACATTTCTTCTCTGTGCAATGTTTGGAGATATATGTAATTCATGTGGCCAAACCTCTCATGCCATATTTGGAAACCTCATTGGAATGTGAGTGAAGTGCTTGATCACTGGAAGTAGGGAGGAAATTAGAGAATTTGTACATTATCTCATGATGATCAACATACCCAACTGCAATAACTTGGTCTGTTGAGATTTCAAAAATCTCTACCATGTCAAGAGTGAAGATCACTCTCTTTGGATCTACTCTATGGGTCATCTAGTATACTGATAGTAAGTTTTCTACAAGGTATTTTACATACAGTACATCACTAAAAAACCCATGGTCTAAATCAATTCTCCCAATCCCTCTGATCTGGAGTTCAGAATCATCTCCCATTCAAACTGTTGGGCTAGCATTTGAACTCATGGAGGAGAAAAATTCTCTCCTTGATACAATATGCTTGGAAGCACCTGAATCAATGATAAAGGATGAAGAGTTAGAAGTACCTGCTACCAAAGCATGAAATTTATCATTTCCTTCACTTGAAATGGAGTTGCCATCCTTCTTCATTGCGCTGTCAGGGATCAGAATGTTGTTTTTCTCCAGCAGCTGTGCCATGGTGTCTATGGTTTTTTTCATGCATGAGCTCTCTGGATGCCATCCCTTGTGGTAGTAAGTGCATTTGGCCTTCTCTTTTCGATTCTTCTCCTTTTCTCTGAGTGGATTCAAAGCTCCCTCACTGGATTTGGGTTTCTCTGATTTCTTCTTGTCTGGCAACTTCAAATTCTTGGACTTGGGTTTTCCCTTTGCTGAATTCAAAACCCCCACTGCTAGTGCTTTATATTTGGTCTTTATGGAACCCATTTGGACAAATATGTCTTTCTCTTAAGTGAGTGACTCCATGAATTTTTCCAGGCTTGGAATTTTCCAATTTCGAAGGGTGAGTTTGTCTGAATGAAATGTGTTCACAAAGACTGAGAACTCTAGCCCCAACTTCAAAAGTATAGACAAGATCAGTTGATCTTCCTTCTTCTCAATCCCACATTGTTTTAAATGCAATACAAGTGATTTGAACTAGGTGAAGAAGTCATGGATTGTATCATAGTGTGATGGGCTCAAGCTTATTAGCTCATTCTCAAGCTAGTGACCACGTAGCTCATCAGTTTTTCCTAATAGAGACTCAAGATTCTCCCAAACCTCCTTGGGTGATGTCAAACTGTCAAGGTGGAACAAAAACTCTCTTGAGATGCTCAGACACAACAATCCATATGCTTCATCCAATTTGTTGAAATTCTTGGCTTTCTCTACAGCAGAATTTGGTTCCACTTCAGTGCCCACGGTAACTCTGAAAAGCCCCTTGGCTCTCAATTGAATCACCATCTCTGCCTTGCATTCAAAGAAACTGAAAGGTGTTATCAAGATGTGAGTATCCTCCATTACTTCCTGTGCTAATGGTGGTGAAATTTCTAAGTGGTTTACACATAGCAATTCAATTTTATCTGGAATTCACTAACAAAGCAGCTCAAATCCACTAAGAATTTGGTATGCAACTCAACAATATCCAACCATCTCTGATACCATGTGAGAAATTCAAACTATAAAGTGAGTAATTCAAACCACAGGAGAATCTAGGAGTGTTAGTGAGGTTCACAAATCAAATTGGGGTGCAAGATTCAGCAAAAAACATCAAAATACAGATAAATTACACACGATGATAGCTGGAAACAAGATCATTTTGGACTGTATAACCATCAAATTGTTATTAATAGGTTTATAAATACATCATAATATTTTTTAATGGATTTGGAATCCAATTGTGAGAAAATAAGCCAAAATTTCCAAAATGGCATCAAACCCCCCTAGGTGGGCCAATCTCCTCCCAAATCTCTCCAAATGGCCGTGAATTTCTAAAGTGTCATGGCCGATGTGTTGTGGTTCAATTATTACACCTTGGAAAGCATGGGTGTGGAAAATTGGGTGGTTTAGAGTCTAAATGCAACATTAATTGCACCAAATCAACCCAAATTTGGTCAAAATCCCACTCTAGCGCTCCAAGTCAACTTTCTTGTCCACATTCAATGTCTGAGAGCACACCATAAATTATGTATGTGCATATGTTTCTGGTTGACTAAGCTATAGTACCCATGTGGGTCGTGGAGACTCAATTTGACATGGCATATGTCCACCTAAACACCCCTAGTCCACCTCATAGTGTATTAAAGCTTAAAAAGCAATAAAATTTACTAATTAGTGTAACTAAGGTAATAATTATGGATTATTGTTCTAACATGATTCAACCATTAGATAACACTTCTCAACAAAGAAGGGGTCCTTAATAGAAAGGGAACTCTCGAATTGAGATCTAGTTCTTCTAGGATCACTAGGATTCCCAGCTAGTTCCCAAGGTGCATGAATGGTATTTACTACCCACTTTGGAATTGTAGGTGTGTTAGGGTATGCAATTAAATCATCATTATAATACATATCAGAATCATAAAACTTATCAGCCTCTTCACTTACAATCATAGGTGGTGGTGGTGAAGAGGACTCTCCAATTTATGTTCTTGGCATGGGCTCTTCTTCAAACTAAACACTCCTTTCAATAAAGGATATTTGAGTTCTCATGTTGATCATATTATACCCTTTGGAATATTCAGAATACCAAACAAATAGGAACTCTTGAATTTGGGGTTCCAAATCCTTCCTCTTTTCTATTGGAATTCTAGCCCAAGCTTTAGAGCGAAAAATCCTCAAATGACACACATCAGGCTTGTGTCCACTCCAAGATTTGAAAGGAGTGATTCCATCAAGATGATTTTGAGGCACCCTATTCTAGATGTAGGATGCATAGTTTATATCTTCAAACCAAAACTTTGGCGAAAAATTCTTAGACTCCATTATACAAGTAGCCATCTCCTTGAGAGATCAATTCTTCCTCTCATCAACACCATTCTACTGAGTTGTGTAGGGAATGGAGTGTTGCATCTAGATAACTATATCTTCACAATATTGAATAAAATCAAACTTTGCATACTCACCACAATTATCAGATCTAAGGACCTTGATCTTTCTTCCATACTAGTTCTTAACTAAGGCTTTAAAAACCTTGAAGAGGTCGAAAACTTCAGACTTGTGCTTGAGGAAGTAAACCCAACAGTATCAGTAAAAGTCATCTATGAAGGTTAGGACATACTTAGATTGACTCATGGAAATATGAGGAGAAGGACCAGAAATGTCATTGTGGATAATCTCAATAGGTGTAGAGGTTCACTCATGTAGAAATAATAGATCAATGCTATGAGCAATGATGCTAAGAAGAAGCACAAGAAATAGATCTTGCTACTAAGAATTCTCACAAGCATACACAGGAAAAATAGAGAGAAGAAAAGAGACTGAATCACATGAATGAAGAGATGAATATTGGTGTGTATCCTTCCATTAAATAATGATGAATAATAGTGTACATAAATAGTACATCCTTCTTAGGAAAATTTAATTGTATGGAAACAACTCATAAATCTCAAAAAGGTTGACTTACCAAAATATAGCAAACCCCCATAGGTGGCTAAAGCACTTACCAAATATATCAAGGACCTCACGACTTGGAAAAGCATGAGTGAGTTGTCAAGGAGATGGAAAAAACATGATAATCCTATAAAATGGATAAAAACTAATGGAGGATGGGTTGGAAACAAAAGCTCTCAATTTCCTAGTTGACTAGCTTTTATCTTATCCATAGAAAAGTAGGAAAAGCAGAAAAAGCAGAATAAAGTAGAATCTGATATAAATTCCTATATACTAATTGTGGATGGTCAAAAGGTGTCCAAGATCAACCCATAATTGGAAATAAATCATTCCTAGGATATAGATGGCATGTATTGACTATAAGGTGCAAGTGGATTCCAACTAATTAAGCTAGTGGGTGAATAATTAATCAAATAATGATTAATTTTTTATCCTAAGTTGTGAGTGGGCTTAATATATTCCAACACCCCCCTATAAATCTGACTTTATGATGGTATGACAAAAAAAATATGGATGCATATGGATGCATATAGGGCCCAGCAACAATGCTATGGTCACCCTTTAACAATTATTATGTCCAGAAAAGTGAGGAAAGAGGCAAAACCACATAGGGAAAATCCTCCCTCAAGATAGGAAAAGGCACAGAATTTGAAATGTGTCTTCAAAATATCATCATCTTCACTTTAATGAGCTGACTGAACTACTTCTGGATGAAGGACTTGTTGAAGAAATCATGAACTCCATGATCATGCGCTAGAGTGTAGAGCCTGTAAGAAGGAAGATGGGAGACTCCTTGTATCTCATCAAATAATGAAGTAGGAGCATTATCTGAATGCTTCTTTCTGCTGTCAAACACTAATATTCAAACATAATCTAAAATGGAAAAGATATCTGTGCATACTCCTTCCCAAAGAGTACAAAATTTAAGACAATTTATTTCACACCCAATTCCCTGAATAGCTGCAAAATTGTGATGTGAATCACATGTCAATATTCCAATCTGATGTAGCACCTGTATATATCTAATATGAGGCTGATAAAACTCTGATATATTATAAATAGTAGCATATGGAACAGCAAGGACAAAGGCTTCGGTGGCTCCATGAGGATATAGCGCTAGACTAGGAAAATTATGAGCAATTGGGGAAAACTGATAGGTGTAAAAATATGAATGATGGATGGGCATAAGATATGAACCATAAGTGTTTAGAACAGATCCAAACATGTTTAATATCAGTCCATATATGACTAAGGACATGGATAACCAACCACTGAAAGTTAGGAAAGACTTAAAACCATGTAAGATAAATATCACTGCATACGAGACCAATGAGGAATCAACTAGTGAGCTTGGGATTTGTATAGTCTTTGGATTATTTAGAGGTATGGTAGATGGTATGGATGGTGGTATTATATGTGTATCAACCTAAAAATATGGTTCTAAATCATAATCCAAAGGATCACATATAAGCATATCAATCGACTCATGGGAATACACTGGTAATGAATCCTCTGTATGAAAGGAGGAAATAAGGAGATGTTCAAAATATTCAAGAAGGCTCTGAGTATTGATGCCAAGAACAAAGGTGGATATGTTGAAGCACATGAGATCAAGTAAGGTAAGTGGTGACACAAAGAAGGCTTTATGTGGCTAAGCAAACATCCTGGAAGTCACTGGGTTGTGCACCATCAATGAGAGAGGTATGCAAAAGATGTGAAGAATCTAGCACATAGATCTCAGAATCTAAGATAGGAGATTTAGAGAAAAATGAATGGGTTATAGGATCATAATAAATATCAGCAGCAGCTCCATATGTTACTTATTTTTCATCAATAGTATCACAAGAATAAAAATCACCTTCAAGAGACACAAAAAAAGATGGCTCTTCAATATTTGCTTCTTGATTGAAGGAGGAAGCATTCGAATCAATGAGGGTAGAAAAAAAATGAACTGTAAGAGAAACTTATTCATCATGATAAACTTCATCAGAGAATGTGGGGGCCAAGAAATCTTGAGAGGGAGAACAAGAGGAGATGCTAGGTTCGCTCCATGCTTCATCTTCAATTTCCTGCAAACCAAAAGCTTTGTCCAAAATTTTCCAAAGCTCAAATGGAAATTCAGCAAAATATATGAGATTATATATATATGGGGACATTCCCAAACACATAATTCCATAAGCTCTATCACAATTATTTATCCAATCAATCTTCTCTTTATAAGATTTAGGTTCACTCAATGCACCAATGGAGACATCAAAGAGACATTGCCTCTTCAAGTATGCACTCATCTTTGGCTTCCAATTAGCATAGTTGAAAGGAGATAGTAGAGGAAATTTTGAATCCGTATTGAAGTTGTTGATATGCTCTAAGATATACTCTCTGTAACCTGCAAAGCAAACTAGGACAAAATCTTGTAAGCTAGACAAGCTCTTCTTCAGAGAGGGATAGGAGACTGGATGCGCTCCTCAACTCTGTAGAACTTGATCAACCTGATGCTCCGATACCATGTAGAAATAATAGATCAATGCTATGATAAATTATGCTAAGAAGAAGCACAAGAAATAGATCTTGCTACTAAGAATTCTCACAAGCATACATAGGAAAAATAGAGAGAAGAAAAGAGAGAGAATCACATGAATGAAGAGATGAATATTGGTGTGTATCCTTCCATTGAATAATGATTAATAATAGTATGCATAAATAGTACATACTTCATAGGAAAATTGAATTGTATGGAAACAACTCATAAAGCTCAAAAAGGTTGACTTACCAAAATATAGAAAACCCCCATAGGTGGCTAAAGAACTTACCAAATCTATCAAGTACCTCATGAGTTGGAAAAATAATGAGTGAGTTGTCAAGGAGATGGAAAAAACATGCTAATCCTAGAAAATGGAGAAAAAATAATGGAGGATGGGTTGGAAACAAAAGCTCCCAGTTTCCTAGTTGACTAGCTTTTATCTTATCCATAGAAAAGCAGGAAAAGGAGAATAAAGTAGAATCTGTTGTAAAGTCCTATATACTAATTTTGGATGGTCAAAAGGTAGTCAAGATCAACCCAGAATTGGAAATAAATCATTCCTAGGATATAGATGGCATGTATTGACTTTAAGGTGCAAGTGGATGCCAACTAATTAAACTAGTGGGTGAATAATTAATCAAATAATGATTAATTATTTTATCCTAAGTTGTGAGTGGGTTTAATATATTCCAACAAATCGTGACTGGCGCTCTCATACTTATGCTCTGGGTGATTTCCTAGAATGCAACCCTGGCAGACTCCTTTGGAAAAATTGATCTTGGGAAACCCTATGACCATATCATTTTCACACAAATATGAAAGGTATTTGTAATTTAGATGTCTAAACCTCTCATTCCAAATCTAGATAGCTTCATTATCATGAATGAGGAGAGCAGAGGGGTTTGAGAAGCACATGAAGTGTGTGAACTTGTACACTTTCGAACTGTGATCAACAAAACCTTTAGCAATGACTATACTGTTCAAAATATCAGAGATTTAAACATCATTTGGAGTAAATACAACCTTCTTAGGAGACCTAGTGTGGTTCATCTGATAGACTGACAAGAGATTAGCAGCAAGACCTGTGACATACAAAACATTATTGAAGGAACCATGGTCAAGATCTATTCTACCCTTTACCTTACTTTCAGTTTTAGAGTTATCTCCCAACAAAATATTTGTACCATTTGAATCATCAAGAGAGGAGAAGGCCTCCCTTGTTGAAACCATGTGCCTTAAATCTCTAGAATCAATGATAAAAGAAGGACATCTTACAGTGCTTGCAACCAGGGCATGGACTCTCTCCTTGTCTTTGAGAATTGATCCTCTTTCCTTCTTCTTTGTGCTTTCAAGAAGAGAGATGTTGAGTTTTTCCAGGAGTTGAGTCAACATATCTATTTTATTCTTCATGCAAGAGCTCTCAAGATAAAAATCCCTTCCCACGGTATGTGCACTTTCTCATTTCACCTTTACATTTATTCTTCTAGGAATTCTTCTTCTTGTAGTTTGAAGACTCCTCATGAGACTTGGACTTGTCTCCCTTTTGATCAGGAGGTTTCTTAGCCTTCTTCTTTCCTTTGGAATCCACCTTTGAATATCTAGCAACCAAAACTTGATCTTTGGAAGGTTTGATGGTACCCATCATGACCAAATTGTCTTGCTCCTGAGTCAAAAATTCCATGAAATCTTCCAATGAAAAAATCTTCTAGTTTCGAGCTGTCATCTTGGTGCCATGGAAGGTCGAAACAAATACTGATCAGTCAAGTCCAATCTTTGAAAGTATGTCCAATACTAGTTGTTCATCCTTCTTATCGATACCACACTATTTCAACTGCAAAACCAGTGCTTTGAACTTAGAGAAGTAGACTTGTAAGGATTCGAAGTTGCTAGGACTCAATGAAATCGGCTCATTCTCCAGTTGATGTCCCCTCATTTCATATCTATTTCCAAATAATTTTTTAAGCTTCTCCCATACTTCATTTCGTGATGTCAATCCATCAATATGGAAAAGGTCTCTGGAAATGTTGAGACACAAGAGGCCATACGCCTCATCTCTCCTATTGTGCCACTTAATATTCTTTGTTGTTGCATTAGGATTAGACTCAATTTCCATGGTCACTCTGTATAGGCCTTTACTCTTCATCAGAATCTTCATATGTGCCTTCCATTCAAATTAGTTGCATGGAGTCAAAATGATATGGTGAGATTGAACCATTCTTCAGCAACTACGCCCTTGAATAGACAGAATGCGCTCCCAGTGAGTGATGTAAAATCTAAAAAAGAAATAGAGGAGGATAAAAATTGAGCTACCAAGGCTTTGATATCGTGTGGAAATTAAACCCAATTTTAGATCAATTGAACTCACAAAATTACTTGTAAACCCTGCATGGATTCACTCAAAATGGAGACTGTAAATGGAGAATAATACAAAATTCTATTGAATAAGTTTATCTCAGCCAAAATTATGACAAAATAGGTTTCCCAAATATATAATTACATCATATATTCAAATTCATAAGGATTTTATTCGAATCAACACAAAAGAAAGATTACCAAAAAGCCAAAATCCCCCCGTAGGTGCATAAAACAGTTTCCTAAAATGTCAAGAAGTTCAAGAATAGGATGAATGAAATGTATCAGCTGATAAGTGAAGGAAAGTGGATAAATTCATTCTTTTGTAAGAGAAAAGGGATGGTGAGTTGTTAAAAAAACAAGGTAGTTGCCTTAAGACTAGCTTTACCTTTTGCCTTAAAAGCTGCTAAAAAGAAGTCTAATTATGGATAAGGAAGTAATGTGCACTAACTAAACTGGGAATTCTAATGGGTTATCAAAATCTTATCCAGAATATTTCCAAAGTGCTCCTATAGGAATTTTTGGAATTTTTGACCATAAGGAAGCAAGTGGATGCCAACTAGCTAGTGTAGGACCTAGGAATTTAACCAAAATGATTAAATTTTATATCCAAGTATGGGAAGGGTTTTGATTATTATAACAATATGTAGGGGTTTTTTACTCTAGTTTTAGGATATATTAGGTAGAATTTCTTCCATTTTTTTGGATTGAACCCACGGTATTTTTCATTTATGAAGAAGAATGGCCATTCTTCACGATTTCAAGTCAAAATACTTCAATGAAAATGAAGTTAATTTTTGTGTTGTTTTCGTGTGATGGTAGATTTCATGTTGAAAATATAATGTTGGGCTCTGATCCTTCAAAATGTAAGTCTCCAACGTCTAGAGGATGGTTTTGTACTGATTGGAGTCCTCTAACAAGAATCTCACACCATAGAAGCTCGTCACAATCAATATAAAATGAAGCAAAAGTTGATCTAAACATATTGGGAGAATAGCCAGGAAATGAAGAGGATTATGGAGAGGGGGAGGATCATTACAATGATAACTTCATTCAACAGTAAGATACCCTTCTAATTTTATTTATTTTTATTTTTAGAGCATTTGGGACCTGGCCTACTATTATTTTTTTCATTTTATGTGTTACTAGGTACTGACAGATGTGATTGCAATAGTAGTATCTATTACTCAATATGACCATAATAGTATATTTGATTGTATCTAGTTTTTCAATCTTAGAGTGTATCTTTACACTTTTTTTGTTTTATATATTAATCAATGAATGTTTCTAGTTTTAAATGCGTAGAATGGTTTTGAAAGATAATCAAAAAATTTCTAGTATTTTACCCAAAATCATTCATTGATTAGTTTGATACTAGTAGAATGGATCTATGGGAAATATAGTTCATGGATACTACAAGGGTATCCCAGTTAATGGCTACCACAATAGTGTTGATGTGCCTAGGAATGATATTGTAACTTGAGACCAGTCAGTGTCTAGGGATTTTTAGGCCTAGTCATTTTTCCACAAGCCCATGCCCCAAAAACGTAATGTAAACTTTGGAACAAAAACCAATAATTACATAGAATCCACACCAATCTAAAAAGAGCTATAGTAACTTATGGATTGATGTTCACAATAAGTAAAATAAATGTCTTACAAATTAAATTTTATTCTACGGAAATTGGAATTTATTCCACATTAACAGTAAAAATAATCATAAAAAAATATTATTTACTAAAGTCCCAAATGTTTACTCATGCAAATACAAATATGCCAACACTAGAAATTAGAAAAGAGAGAAACAATAATCAAGAGACAAACCTGGACCGAATACTTAACCTATTGTTGCACATTTGAAGATGGTGGGATGAACATCGACTGAGCAACACCTCCACATGAAACCACTTTTGTGGAAACCTCTCTCCTCCCATCCAATCCCTCATTCATAGATTGAGATCCCTTGAGCCCTCACTTGGAAATATCAAGCCATCCAACATCATCCACATCAAAATAACACCCATAGACTATTATAATTTGAATGCCATTTAAATATTCAAGCAGATAGTTCTAACTAATAATGTTTGCAGCAAATGGAGAACGAAGATACAAACTGAACAAAACAAACCACATAGGAAAAGGACAAGTATTGCTCAGGAATTTATAGTATCATTCACAATAATGATATCTGGTGTTACAACAGTTTACATAGGAAAATAATTCGAATCAATTAGGGATGGATTCGAATCTATCCACTAGATGTGAATGTATCTAACTGACCATATAACTCATGGTGAATCAATTAATATTAGAGTCCAATAAATCAATTCACATATGTCCAACAACTCAATCAATCAGTGACACCTAGTTAACTCAGTGCAACTGAGTGTGGTAGGTGGGAAAAGGTGCCTACTCCACATGTAGCCATGCATTAGCCATGCAAAGATTGTGCTAGCTAATTGATTGTGAACTAACTAAAAGTAACTGAGGGATAACTAAGATTGATTAGTACTAACTCCAACTAACTGAAGTAGGTTAGTGTTGGGACTCCCAATGGCTCCTAAAATGTAGGGATTGGTGTAGGAGGCACCTAAACTAATGCATGCACATGTAGTAAGTGGAAGTTAACCTCTAAAAGTGTTCCCCACACTCTAGTGACTAGTACATGTGGCCCCATTAGGCCAAGTGGACCCAATTGTACTAGTGGACCTGAATAATTAATTAAGGTTCCTAAGTTAGGCTAATTAATATAATATACATTTGACCAAGGGAGGATTAATAATCCTAACACCCCCCCTGAATCCTAACTTGGACAACTATGGGACCTAGTAAAAAGACCATAGTTCACCCAAATACAATCTAAAAGATAGTAATAAATGATGCTTAATACAACCGAGGAAACATGGGAAAACCCCCCCCTCAAAATAAGCAGGAAATAGAAAACTGCAAGCTATCTTTAGAAGAAAGAAGCTTCCTCCTTAGAAAAATAACTTGAGCAAAAATACTGCTGCAAATTTGCAGCTCTATGCAGTAGCATGGTCCATCAGTGGACCTCTCAATGTACTTCCAAACTGATGACTATGTTTGTCTCTTCTGGATGGTGAAGGTAGGGAATGGTCAAGTTGTTGCTTCTGTGGGACATGTTGCTAATCATTCACCATCATCAAGTAGCACCGACCTGGAACTTTGCTGCACCATACTGTAGAGAGAGAATCTATGAGAGATAGTGCAGCATGCTCATTTTGATACTAGGACCTTGTTCTTCTTCTATCTTCTAGATCTCCAGTACCACTTCTGGCTGCATCAAGAAGCCTTCGAGCCCATCTGGGTTTAGGCTTTTGATTAGGAATAGGAATTGGATATGGATCTTAAATCCCTTGAGATTCAATATCAATAACAGGATCATCTTGAATTTGATCTTCTTCATCTGAATACGAAACCTGTAGCACATCATCATCATCAAAACTAGGTAGAGAAATAGTTATACCTTCATGTGTTGTTGGAGGTGTGTCATGCAGGTGACCTTTTTCGAACTGGACACTTCTTTCAGTGAAGCATCTTCTGATTGCAACCTCCAACAGTTTGTAAGCTTTTGCATCTTCTATGTATCCCGGCAGAATGCATTTGCTACTTTGGGCTTGGAAGGCCTTCCTCTTATCAAGTGGTATTCTAGCCCAAGATTTGGAACCAAAAAATCTCAAATGAGATACATTGGGCTTATGCCCATGCAGTGCTTCAAACGGAGTGACCCCAACCACTGACTTGTGCAGCACCCTATTCTGCAAATACTAAGCAAAGTTTACTACTTCAGCCCAAAGAGAAGGAGGTAGATGTTTGTCATAGAGAAGGCATGTTTCCATCTCTTTCAGTGATTTGTTCTTCCTCTCAGCCACACCATTCTGTTGTGGTGTGTATGGAACTGAGTGTTCCATTCGAATCCCCTCTGATTCACAGAAACTCTGTAAATATCCTTTGATGTACTCTCCTCCTTTATCAGATCTTATTGACTTGATATTTTTATTGAAACTGTTCTCAACCATAGCCTTAAAAACTTTAAAAGTCTCAAAAAAATTCTGATTTTTGTTTCATGAAGTAGATCCAGCAATACCTAGAACAATCATCAATAAAGGTGAGGAAGTACATAAAACCATTAATGGATTTTGTGGGAATAGGTCCCGCTACATCACTATGTATCAAATCAAGTATAGAGGCATCTCTATGTTCCTTCCCAACATCATACTTCTTTTCTATATGCTTACCTACCAAGCAACCAGCACATACTCCATCGGAAGTTTGGATGGAGGGAAAACAGTCAACCATTTTATCATTGTGGAGTAGCTTCAGATATTTGAAATTGAGATGGCCAAAACTCTCATGCCAAATCTTGGTGGTGTTGTTAGCATGAGACAATAAAGCTGTAGGAGGAGAAACAAGTAAGAAATGTGAGAATGCATAAGCTTTGGTAGAGTGATTTGCAATACCTTTTGCTACAAGCTGTCCAGTGGATTTTTCTGTAATCTCAACTCTCTTTGAATCGAATGTAACTCTCTTAGGAGAGTCTGTATGAGTCATCTGATAAATAGATAACAGGTTAGAAGTAAGAGAGGGCACATATAAGACATTATTGAACTCACCATGCTTCACTCTGACTGATCCCCTTCCTTCAGCTAGAATCTGGGAATCATCTCCCATGTGAATGTTAGGCCCCTTTAATAGTGAGAGGGTAGAGAAGGATTCTTTCGAAGCAACCATGTGGTTGGAATCTCCATAATCCATTATGTATGTTGAGGACTTAGAGATAGTTGATTTCAAAGCATGACACCTTTCGACATCTTCTATATGTGGTTCTTCATCAGGATTCTTTGCTCTTGGGGAAGCAATGTTATGTTGATTGAGAAGAGCTAACATTTCATCAAGTTCCTTCCTCATACAATGATCTTCAATATTGTACCCCTTTTCACAATAGGGACATAACTTCTTTTCGAACTTCTTCTTTTGCTTAGAGCTGGAGGACCCTTTCAAATTTTGTTGGTTTTCTTTAGGCTTCGAATCAGCTGCTTTTGGCTAATTCTTCTTTGATTTCCCCTTTTCTTGTGCTTTGGAAGAGTAAGTAACTAGGAGAGATTGATATTTGGAGGTCGTGATGACTCCCATTCGAATCAACTTGTCTTGCTCCTTGATTAAGGACTTGTAAAAAGAATCTAATGAAGGAAATTTCCAATTAGGAAAGATTTCCCGCTTGGAATACAATATGGAAACAAATACAAAATACTCAGGGCCTAGTTTGCCGATTATGGAAAGGACGTTATGCTCATCCTTCCACTCTATTCTGCATTGTTTGCATTGAATTACTAGAGACTTGAATTTAGTAAATAATTGATCAATAGTCTCAAAACTGCTGGGATGTAAAGATACCAACTCATTCTCCAGATTGTGTCCCCGAAGCTCATATTATTTGTTAAAAAAGCTATCAAGCTTCTCCAAGGATTCTCTGGGAGTCCTCAATCCTTCTAGGTGGAAGAGGAGATCTCTGGATATACAAGTACATAAGTACCATAATGCTTCATCACAACGATTCAAAAACTTGTTCCTTTCAACTAGATTATGGGGCTCAGGCTCCCATCCATATATGATCCTGTGATAGCCATGCTTGCATAAGGCCAACTGCATATCAATTCTCCATTCAAGATAATTGGAAGTTGTGAGGATCTGTGGTTCAGGAGTTTGAGAACTCATAATTGCTTCGAATAAAGGACTGCAAAACTTCACATAAGATATGTAGCACCTATATAATTTCACTTCACAACACACTAAAACATTTCAACTGACATGAACATGTTTTCATGGTCCATCACGCCCTCTCCTCTGCTTTGAATAAATCCAAAGCTATCAAATCATCGTAGGGGACTTATGTGGAAATCAAGCTGCTTCTGATGTTCGATGGGTAGAAACAAGCATGAACCATACCTGAGCAGTCTCTGATACCATATTAGAATTTGAATTCCATTTATATATTCAAGCATATAGTTCTAAATAATAATGTTTGCAGCAAATGGAGAATGAATATACAAACTAAACAAAACAAACCACACAGGAAACGGACAAGTATTGTTCAGAAATTTATAGTATCATTCACAATAATAATATCCGGTGTTACAATAGTTTACATAGGAAAAGAATTCGAATCAATTAGGGATGGATTTGAATCTATCCATTGGATGTGACTATATCTAACTGACCATCTAACTCATGGTGACTCAATCAATATAGGATTCCAATAAATCAAATCCCAGATGTCCAACAACTCAATCAATCAATGACAGCTAGTTAACTCAGTGCAACTGAGTGTGGTAGATGGGAAAAGGTGCCTGCTCCACATGCATCCATGCAAAGCTTGCGCTAGCTAACTGATTGTGAACTAACTGAAATTAATTGGGGGCTAATTAATACTGATTATTACTAACTCCAACTAACTGAATCAGGTTGGTGGCGGGACTCCCAGTGGCTCCTAAAATGTAGGGATTGGTCTAGGAGGTGCCCAAACTGATGCATGCGCATGCAGTAAGTGGCAGTTAACCTCTAGTAGTGTTTCCCACACTCTAGTGACTACTACATGTGGCCTCATTAGGCTAAGTGGACCCAATTGTACTAGTGGACCCAAATAATTAATTAAGGCTCCTAAGTTAGGCTAATTAATATAATAGACATTTGACCAAGGGAGGATTAATAATACTAACATAGACTCCATCCTCCATCTCCTCCAATCCCCCTTTCCCAAGACTACCTAAGGAAACCAAGAAGGAAGAAGCCCCTTCCCCTTCTCCTTCCTCATATTTAAGCTTTTCCGAGTCCCCCCAAGCGTGGACACAAGTTCACATGAAATATTTTCCTATGCAAAATTTCATAAAAATAGATAAATAGCTCATAATTACATATATTGTATTATTTTCCTTTTTTACCCCTTATTTAACAAAAACATGATTTATTTAGATAATTTTGTCTAATCATATATATTTATTCTTATGAATCCCTTACTCTTGTAATATTATTATTATAACCTACATAGTCTAATACTATTTTGGAAGGATAGGACCTACTCATGTCACGATCACAAGTATGTCCCATGTGTTCATCGTAACCCTAACATTCCCCCTAGAACTAATGTCTTACGTGATGGAGGGAATAAAACCTTTCCCATGTATGATCCTCTCAAGAATTTGTTCTCTATCAACCAGCTGCATGATCTCTTCTCAAGAAACATAGAGAAAGGAGAGATTGAATACTTGCATAAAACTCAGTGGAGGAAAGTGTTTCCTGGAAGAGTCATACCCATCATGTTAAATCCCTTAGTATCATAATTTCATCGTATTATTATCTATATATACAAATATCATGGTATAAAAATTTATGACGCATGTGCCTATGAAAACCTATTGGTTGTAACCAAATAGTGATGGATGGCAACCTCATATCTGCAATATGAACTAAATTCCCCAAAACTAAAAAAAATGTGCAATGGGGATGGATGAATGCAATGCATTAAAAGATAATGTTGATTGTTGCATTGGTGTACTAGTGTTTTCATAGGGTTTGAAGGGGTTTTTGAGAAGTTCTTTGGAGTAATTGACGCAAGTATCTACCACTAGCAGTGATGGGATACAAGCACTATTCAATTAATCAATGAAAATAATATGTTATACTAGTTTTCTCCTTAAGGTGATATTATCTCTTTCCAATGATCAACTAAAATCTAACATCCACAACATTTGAGAATATGTATTAAGATATTGTATTCTAACTCACTAGACATTCTTCTTATTTTGAATGCACAAGTTTTGGAAGGCTACATCAAGGTTCAAAACCTAGAATTCAAGGTTGGTAGACGATTTGCAAGGAGAGTCTAGACTGCATAACCATTTGCAAGGAATCCTTGGCATAATTATGGTGTGCATAAGATTCTAGAGTTCTTAACCATTGGTTACAATTCAAATTAAGAGTTTTATTAACTTTATGACGCTTCTAAGCATAAGTGATTATCAAACGGGATATCATTTTTTAAATACTTGTGTACACATAGGGAACTGGGTATCATAGCTCAGAAATAGCCTAATCCAACAAAAATTGTGAAACTCTGATTTTTTAGCACTCAATGGGCATATACCTCTTCAAAAAATTCCACTAGTTTTGTTTATTCTATCAATGCAACTTCTATTTTTTAGCTACATGTTCCTCAATGTTTCTTTCTCTTTGAAGATTCTATGGCATCCATAGAGTTTCCTTTTACAATCATGGCTCAAAACATTAATATATAAGTTACTATAGTTATTTTTAGATTGGTATGGATTCTATGTAATTATTGGTGGTTGTTCCAAAGTCTACATTAGGTTTTTGGGTCATGGGATTGTGAACCTTGAATCTGATACCATAGTGTAGAACCCCAAAATACAAACCCTTCATCTCTACAATAGTAGCATAATACCTTTGTATATTGAGATCAAAATTTATTTTTTATGTCTTAGGCCCCATTAACGATTCAAAAAAAGGTGTTTGGTTTTAAACCATTCCATAGCTACACTCCAATAATGTCCATTAGTCAATATGATCTCCATCTCTTAAGAGATAAGTGGAAGTATTGTAGATTGCACAATATTTTAAATGTTCTTCACTGGGACCTTTGTAGTTACATGGTGCAAGCCTTAGAAAGGGGCCTAATAGTTCAAGAATTAGCTGGTACGTGATTCCTAACAAGCATGCATGTGGGAAACCTGAACTCCCAATACAACCTCTATATATTTATACTCAGTAGCATCGTTTCTATTGTAGATCCAAAGTAGACTTGGAATATGACTAGAAATGAATACAAAAAAATATAATCCATCCATCAAATAATACCAAAAATGAAGAAGATTCCATACTCTATGCACAAGTTGATGGAGGTTTGAAATAACCCTAAACACCATGTTGAAACTCCATGCTACACTTTGAAAATGGAAAGTAAAAACACTGGAATGTACTTGTTAGAGGGATCCATTAGAATACTACCAAGCAAAAAAACCAACCTTAATCTGGGTGTACCAAACACTAATAGCACGATTAACTTCCATGTATTCATTTTATACCCACACAACATATCCCTGTAGCTATTAGAAATGTTGTGCACTGATATGAAGGACTACGGTGTCCTTTCCCTAGGAACTTGACTCCTTGCAAATCCCTTTAGTCTCAAACTAATTAAGCAAATCCCTTTGGTGTCAAACAAACTCTATACAGTTAAAAAAAACCTTCTTCAACAACATGGCTTCAGGAAATGGTTCATGAGACTCATATAGCAAAATTTCATGATTGTGCTTATCATTTGTAGACCTCCTTTCCATCGATACAACAAACCTTCTAGTCGATAACGTGTTGTAAAGATGAGATGATGCAACTATCTTGGTTAAAAAAATCTCCACAAGCTAATACCAAATAGGACACTACTTTTTTCCTACAACCTTCTCCGATTAGAGTAGTATTCATGAATTCTAGTGAATTGGATTTTTCAGTCATGCCATTCTATCCCAAGTGTTAGTATTTCTAATCTAATTTACTTGATTAGGATCTTTTCTGAAAGAATAACAAGTACAAAAACATGCATAACATAGAAGAGATACATAAGACACAAATATTCTCATGAGGGAAACCATAGAGGAGAAAACCCTGAAAAATTCCTCATGATAGTTCAGTCACAAAGAATGTATCATATGATGAGAAAACCCAATAATAAGAAGTCTTCTGCAGCTATCTATCTCTCCTCCTTGTCTTTCTCTCTCTACTCATGCAAACTTGAGTGAGTGCAAGTGTGTGTAAATGAGGGAGGGTGTCTCCCTATTTATACCTTTCAAGTGACTGACCTAATACATGACTGGGGCCCACCTATTACCCCAACAGAGCCGAATTCTCCTAGATGGATTCCAAAAATACATTACATGTTGTTACACTGGGGACTATTTCCCTGACTCACAACGAAGGTTGTACCTCAAGGTCCATACACAATAATGACATCTTGAAGGGAGGAAAACGCATCTTTGATGGGGTACAACAACATAAAATGATAATATACATTAGAATATCTTCTGAAATTACAAATACATCAACACCCCCTCCTAAATAGGAAGGTATTCTCTCTCACACACACATAGAGTCATCAACACATCTGGTCCAGTCATCATCACAGAGTAATCATAGTAGTTTCCATAGTCATCTTCTTATCGTTCATCGAATGATACTATCCATCATCAGAAGTTTCTATAAATATAGTCCTTTTTCATGGTGGGTGTAGGCTTAGTCCTCATCCAAATCTTAATCTCATTTTCGAGAAAGCAATCATGTAGGTACAATCCAGGACCTTGTTTACGTTTCCACTTCAATAACCTGTGTTTCCTACCTTTTTCTCGCTGTATCCAGATCGTCTCTTTTGTCCTACACACAACAAAACAAAACAAACAGGCTCACAGAGATCACCCTAGATGTAGACCACCTACATTCTATCAAAATAGGAACATGTGAGAATGTCACCAAGAAAATCCTGCATCTACCACTATGTGAGAACCACCCAAGAGAACACCAAGTGATTTACGTCTCTCGATAGTCAAACTACATTCTATCTGGAAAGGATAATTTCCCAGGTACACACCAAGTGCCTTGTGATCTCATCATATTCATCATGGGAACAAACACACACAAGGAATTATTACGTCTAAACAACCTGCATCCAAGACCCTTTTACATTCAGACAACCTTCAAGGCTTATTATGTCTGAATAACCTATGTACCACGCGAGGGATTGTCTTTGCATTCAGACAACCCATAAGAATTATTATGCATGAATAACTTGCATAACATTCCAAGGCTCGTATTTACATTCACGACCTATCTTAGGACTGATTATGTCTAAGTAACCTGTGTACCATTCCAAGGCTCATATTTACACTCGAACAACCTACATTATTGATTAGGTCTAAGTAACCTGTGTGCGAACACTGGGGCTCTTATTTACATTCGGATGACCTATCTCATTTCCCATATGAGATATCATGCATCTATGTCTTCTAGTCTCTTTCTATTTCTAGCATAGAATCATATCAGGACTGATTATGTACATGGATAACCGGCAAGATTTGTCAGGACTTATTACATCCGAGGACAACCTACATTATTGATTACATCCAAGCAACCTATGACCTTCATCAAGACTTTTACGCTTAGAAAACCTGTCTTACCAGCTATGCTAGAACTCATCAATCCCTCTTTCGAGGGGTCTCGTTCTGGATCACACCAACTCTTTCTCTGAAGTACTCAAACTTCACTATGGATAAAGTCTTGGTCAATACATCTTCTATCTGCTTGTTTGTTTCCATGTACTGGAGCTTCATTTCTCCTATCTACACCATATCCCTAATATAGTGGAGTTTGATCTCTATGTGCTTCAACTTGTCATGGAACATTGGGTTCTTTGATACATTCACGCAACTTTGGTTGTCATAGAAGACACAAGTCGTATCTAACTAGAGATCAAACAAATCATGCACTAGCTTCCACATCCATACTGCCTCACAACTAGCCAAGCAAGCGAAAACATACTCTTCTTCAGTTGTCCTCGGCACCACACATGACTACTTCCTACTAAACTAAGAGATCATGTCAGATCCCGAACTAAAGCAGCAACTTGAAGTGATATTCCTATCAGTGGCACTACCTGCCCAATTTGAATCAACATAATCATGCAAGTTAATATTATGATTCGCATCATACTTGAGCCCATAATACATTGTACCCTTTAGGTACCTCAATATATGCTTTGAAACAACCACGTAAACATGTCTCGAATCATTCAAGAACTGACTCGGTTTGTTCACCATAAAACATATACCTAGTCTCGTATTCATCAGGTACATCAAGAATCCAATCATATAATGACACATCATGGCATCAACCGACTCTAATGAAGCATCACATAGAAGCTTCAAGTTTGATTCCATAGGTGTGGCTATCACCTTGCAATCCAGCATTCTAAATCTCTTCAGAATATCCATTGTATACTTTCCTCAACTAAGGAAAATCCCATATGCACTCTACCACACCTCCATGCCTAAGAAGTAGTGCATCATCCCTAGGTCTTTCATCTCGAACCCAGAAGCAAGTCTCCTCTTTGCATTTATAATGAGTTCTTCATCTCCTGTTACGAATGAGTCATCAACATATAGCAGGAGCATCACCGGTCTTCTGCCCTCAACCTTGAGGTAAAGGTTGGAATCTGCTTTACTCTCAGTAAATCCCATGTCATCAAGAAGCCATCCATATTTTCGTACCACTAGTACAAAATGAGAGATAAGTGACCAGGCAACCAAACATTTTGGTCACCACAGTTTATAAATGACCAAACTTGAGAAATCTTAAGTGAGTAAACTAAAAATGACCAAGATATATGACCAATTTGGTCATGTGATAAGAACTAAACTAAAAATGACCACATAAAAAAAACATTAAGAATATGAACTGGTCATTTTTAGTTTTGTCACTCTGACAATAGAAAATTACAGTTTTGACAATGAATTTGTCCAATTTACTAAATTTTAAGACTGCAAATGGAGAAAGGGGGTCTCTAAATCCATTTGTGGAGTTAAAATTTAGTAAATTGTAGGCCCCTCGTGTGTCACAACTTCGCAATTGACAAAAAATTAGTGTCACTGGTCATGATGACATCCTAGAGAGACACCAAATTGATGATGTGTTGACTAGCATCATTATACCCATCGACCCCATAGCCATAATTTTGTAAACATATATTATAAAGGGATCTCTAAATCCATATTTAGTTTTAAAATTTAATAAATTGTAACATTGTATATGGATTCATCAGAGACTCCCTATGTCACTCGGCAACATTCTTTTCTTTCAAGACATCTAGTGAGGTCTGAACCACCATTACTGCCAAGGATTACCATTAAGGATGTGGTTAAATATACTAATTTAGGATTCTTAATATATATGTAACACATTTACTCCATTGTGATCACACAATATTTATATAGGACACCTCTTATTTGTCGGATGTGTGGAGGGATCCTTATCCTATTAACAAAGATATCTCATATATCAATTTCAATGTTTTGGTAATCCATAACGTTAATAATTATATTATTATTCTTTCTTTATAAAAAAATCATATTTTTATTTAAAAAAACAAATATTACATTCTTCAATTCTTAAAATTAAGCATCACATGAAGATCCTAATGGGATTTTCCACTTTTTAGATAATCAATTCACAACATTAAAAAGTTATTTTTGACCTGCTAAGCAATTCATATTCATATCTAATAAGGTCATTCTATCGTCCCATTATACCTTTTGTTTAAGAAATCCACAAACAAAATTTAGACAAACCCTTTACAACATAAAAAAGCAAATAGCCTACTACCATATGACAGAACTTTGTCATCGAGCACAAACCACTAGGGACTCCACCCCTTGTATCCCACCCTGGCCGTAGTGTACCCAATTATACATAATGCCCACAACTTCATCACCCCCAATGATTTTATTCAACTTGGAGTGATTTGAAACAGGTGGTGGAGGAGGAGGCAAAGGAAAAACCCACAGGTGGGTGGGGGAATTATGGGCATCATTTGAAATGGATTCCTTCACTAGATGCATACCCGTAGGGTTTGGTGCTCTCTTTGAGTTGAGTTACTCGGATCTCGATGGAAATTGTCTCTGATCTAGAAGCATACCAATAGAAATAGGTGACCACAAAAAGATGGTGGTTATTGATATGGGTAACAATTTTCTTACAGGTAGTTTTCCATCCAATATCGGGAATCTAAGCAAGAAATCAAAAGATAGGTGAGTTTATGGTAGACTTTTGGATCCTACCCACAGTCCTCGAATCCAATAAATTAGAAGAAAACAAGCACAACGAAGCATCCGCCCAAGCAAATTTGGTTAGAATTTTTTTTTTCAAGTCAGTACTGTGTAAAACCTGTAGTTCATATTTGTCAGGTATGTTACCTTTTGTCTGAAATCATGAAACTCTATGGTTTTTTTTCAATCTTTTCATGTAACTTTTATGCAAAAGTTGTATTCTAGTTTTGTTTGGGCATATACCCATTTCTATTGAAGTCGCTAGGATTTGAATAATTGTTGTGTTTGGCGGAATTCCACGCCCTTTTTAGAGTAGGTAAAGAAAATGATATCATTGGTATGTTATGTTAATATTATTCCTAATGGAATGTAGGGTGATGGATTCGTATGTTATGTATATCTCAATATTGGTTTAGTGGGGAATTTTTTAGTTGACTAATTTATGAAAACTTGAGCAGAGCCTAGGTAATCTCTTCCAATACCAAACCTTCTAATGAAGGTAAACACCTAGTAGCTCCAGGAGGTCAATTTATATGGATTCCATACCTAAGATATGCTCAGGTAAGTTCATGACCTAACATTTCGGTATCAGGCAAGTGACAAACCAATAATATGGTTGATGATGTGAGGTGTACTTCAATAACTCCTTTATGGGTTCACTCCTTATTTTTGGAGGCCTATAGGTTAATTCAAACTACCCCCATGCTTTAAACTTTCAACTACTTTTTGAACTCCTCGGACCACCTCTTTCTCTTTAAATCTATACTTAATCAGGGTAATCAGAGAGGACATGCACATACAATACATTTTGTCAATTGGACCATGCCACCTAAGGGTCTTGGCCTTAATGTGGCTTTATATTCTAATTGTGTTTCATAGTCGACATTGATGGGTTCACTCCTTATTTTTGGATTCCTATAGGTTACTTCATACTACCTCCATGCTTTAAATTTTCAGCTACTTTCTGAACTCCTTAGGCCCCCAGGATTTCTCTCTAAATCTATACTTAATCAGGGTAATCAGAGAGGACATGCACATACAATACCTTTTGTCTGTTGGGCCATGCCACCTAAGGGTCTTGGCCTTAAGGTGACTTTATATTCTAATTGTGTTTCATAGTCGGCATTGATGGGTTCACTCCTTGTTTTTTGAGGCTTGTAGGTTACTTCATACTACCTCCATGCTTTCAAATTTCAAGTACTTTTAGACTTCCCAGGTCACCTCTTTCTCTCTAAATATAGACTTAATCAAGGGAAACAGAGATGACATGCACATACAATAAATTTTGTCCCTTGGAACATGCCACCTAAGGGTCTTGGCCTTAAGGTGGATTTATGTTCTGATTTATTTTCGTAGTTGGCCTTGATGGGTTCACTCCTTGTTTTTGGATTCCTATAGCTTACTCCATGCTTTCAATTTTCAAGTACTTTGTAGACTCCCAGGACACCTCCTGATCTCTAGATCTAGACTTAATTAGGGTAATCAGAGAGGACATGCACATACAATACATTTTGTCACTTGAACTATGTCACCTGAGGGTCTTGGCCTTAAGGTGGATTTATGTTCCGAGTGTTTTTCTCCTCCATTTTGGTAATCTTGCAGCAAGTGAAAACAACCGATGCTTGAAATCTCATTCTACAGATCCTGTAAATAGATTACAACATATGAATATGAACATAGCATAGAATGCACTTTGGACACAACAAATGGTAAAACAGAATGCCTTCTACAAACCCCACAGTTGAAATAATGTTTCCCTTCAATTACACTAAAACCACTTTTTAAGATTGCAACAAGATAATCCTGACAATTCCATCAAAATCATAAGCATATACCCATTCAAAATGGGATTACAAAGAACAAACCTTACCAGAATAGAAGAAAAACAAGTGGGGAACATGCTTAATTGCCAACATATATGAAAATAAGTAACTGAATAAATTATTGTGATTTAATCAACATCTCTCCCATATCATTTTCTTTGTCAAAAAACATCTTGTATACGTCTACTACATTTTATAGTTTGTATTCTTTTAATCTAGACATGTAATATCTACAATATATTCCAAAGTTAAATGGAGTTGTTCTCTCATTTCTTCTATAAGAGGTCATGTATAAAATAAAAACAAGGTTCTCCACTATGGCTTCAAACCTGTATGGGATATGTTTAACCTCGTCCTTGAATATATTTCCATTTATTATGTCATCTAATGACCATTTTAGCACCATAATATCAAATTGGTTGATCACCTTTGTTTATACCATATTCCCAATTTTACCCAAAAAGATAATTTCACTAATAAGACATTTAACCTTATTTTTAATGTATCCATGTGACCTTGTGGTCACCCAACAATATGACCCCATCTTATATGCCCATAATATTTTTCCAAGGTTCAAGTCCTCCGAGCCAAAGTAAACAGGTAAAATAATAAACATGGTGTTCAAGTTGGATTTTATGCTCTTGATTTCATTCCATTGGAGAATGTCAATGGTTGATGGTGTAGCCATTCTTATTGCATAATCATGGTTATGATTAAATTTTTCTAGAGCCAATTAATCAAAACACATAGGTAGAACACTAAACATGTTTCTTTAGTAGGTTTTAAGCCATTGACTTGCATTTCCTTGAAGAATTCCAAGGATTCATGGGGGTGGCCAATATTATTGAATATGAAAGGATATGCTTAGCTTGTTTTAGAACTAGTGAAACAACAAACATGAGCATAAACATGATGAGACGATATTTTGGTTTTACAACTTGGAATTTCATTTTATTGAAAAAAGGATTCATGGGGTAACCATCCTTATTTCATCACTGTTGACATTCTTACCTTGTTTTAGAGCCTGTAAATCAACATGCATAGGGAGAACACTAAATATGGTGACTAAGTTGGGTTTTCCGCCATGGAATTTCATTTCATAATTGTATAATCCCAAGCTTTCATGAGGAGAAAATCCTTATTTCGTAATCATGAGTTTTCTTACTGTTAAATGTAGAGCAGCATTGAGATCCATTCTGCGAGAGAATGGAGGCGCTTGGTCAGTTACCAGTAGTTGATCAACATAATTTAGTTTGGGACTGAAGCTCAGCCTGGGGATGAGAGCCATACTTTAAAAATAGAGGTACTTGGTTAGTTACCAATATTTTTGCAGCTGCGAGACCCATTATCAAGGAGGATGGTACCTAGTCAGTTAACTAGGGAAGATTAAGACCCTAGAAGGTACCCTAGGGCCCCAGTAGTCTCCCAGGATTCTTGGTCTGGAAACAAGAAGTTTGATGTCATGACAAAGTCCCTAACATATGGTTAGGGCCCCTATATGTCTCTAGGGTATTTTGGTTTGGGACCAGATAGTTTCTTGGACACAATGTCCAAGAAGATTCTGCGAGTTGAGACAAAGACTTCCTAGTGTGGGACCACACTGATTTTTGGTCTGGGACCAAGCAATTCCTGTAGGAGCATTCATGGTCAGTTAACCAAGTGGATCTTGGTCAAGTTGACCAAGATGATGATGTGTGCTCTCCTCTCTCCTAATCAGTTATTGCTAGGATTTTTCTCAAGGGACTGGCCATTAATTGATGATGTCACTAGAAACTAACCCTTATGAGCAGTATTGAGGACCAGAGGATCACATCATCCAGTTTGGATCTCCTCCGTATACAGTGATGATAAAAAATACATGTGACGATATGCATTAAGAGAGAAAATCTTAAATTCCTTGGTCTTGTTGGTCCTTTAGGTAAAAAGGGTTTTGTTTGTCCACCTTTATGGTACCCCTTGATCTTGTGGGTATGAAGGTTTTCTTACCTTCTTATTGTGACCCCCTTTGGTTTAATTTTGGTCCTTTATCTTTTACTTGGTTCTAACGGAATTTTTCATGTATACCTTTGGCATAATGAATTTTATCTTATGGTTTTTTATTTTTGGACCATTATCACTTTATGGTTTTTATTTTTGGACCAATGCTACCCTATCCTAAGTCAAATTAGTTTTATGTTTTTAATTTTAGGACCATTGGTCAAATTAATTTTATGGTCTTATTTTGTAATACCATTGGACCATTTTATTTTATGGTTTTTATTTTTACCATTGGACCTTTGGTACCTATTCTAAGTCAACCTAATTGTATTCTTATTACACCCTAAAAGCTAGGGTTGAAAAAGGACCTTCTTAGATCTCCTTATAAGTTATAAAAGCAAGTTCTATCCTTCATTATGATTATCCATCAAGACACTGATTTACCTGGGTTTGGTGTAAAGGAATGTTTTATTGCTTCTAGTGTTTCATTTTCTTCTTTTGGGCCTCTAGATCTATCTAAGGACTGCTGTTTTCTATCTATCCGAAGTCATAAATGTTGGTGACTCTTCTTTGATGATTTGTAGACTGTGGTGATCCTTCCTCTCTAAATCATAACATCTTTTGTTGTTGGTCATGATTGTTTGTCTCGTCCTTCCAATATGAATGAGTCTCTCACACAGCATGACTGTTGGTCACTTTCCAACGTGATTGTGTGTCTCACATTTCCATTGTGACATTCTCTTAGCCAATGTGAGTGTGTGTCTCACCTTTCTAGCATGACTGTGTCTCTCATCCAACGTAACTGTGTGTCACTAGCTAGCATGACTGTGCGTCACTTGTCAGTTTGGTTGTGTCACTTTCCAACATGATTGTGTGTCTCTCATCCAGTGTGATTGTTTGTTGCTTTTTCATCATAACTATGTGTCTCTAGTTGGTACGACCGTGTACTGGCATGACTATGTCCTCTCTCCTAGTGTGATTGTACTCGGCATGATTGTGTCTCTATAAAGCCTAAATTTTCTCTTCCTTTTGAATAAGAATCTGAGGTTTGTATCCTTACTTCTATAACTCTCTTAATCTCTCTCCCTCAAGGTATGTCATTTGTTCACCTAGGTGACTTGTCCCTTTGGTGCCAAGATCATAACCCAAAATTGTCCGAGTATAAGGATGATATAAAACAATCCTATATTAGTATTGTTACATTTCTTTACTGATGTTATTTCTTGTACATTATTTATTTTTTATCAGTTATAATATTGTTATTATACATGGAATTTGGAAATCATCTCAAGGACCAACTTTAACGCAGTGACCAGTGGAGTGTTAAAGTTGAAAGAGATGAAAATTGTGTTTGAAGTTATTGCAATAATATTGTTCAGGATATAACCTTCTTGTTTTATTTATGTTTGATGAATTAAAGTATAAAAATTTTAATTTCATATATCAAACCCTGACCTAACCCTAAAATTTAACACAAACCTAGTTCTAGTGTCGATAAATCATCATAAACATGGATGACACTAAATATGGTTACGGTGAAACCACCCTTGGCTTGCATTTCATTGAAGCATGTTAAGGCTTATTAGGAGTGGTCATTCTTATTGCATAACTACATATATCCTTACCTTGTTTTAAAGCATGGAAACGTATGTGTGTAGGGCATGGGCAAGTACTTGGAGGGTTTTAAATCTAAATAAAGCAGAGGACATAATTGTCCTCAAATTGGAGTGTCCTAGAATTAACATAACATTTATCTAGTCTTAGATTTCTTACAATTCATCTTCATTAGTAAGTTGATTATAATATCCTTCATGGGAATTCATTCACCTTACTGCTGCAAATGTTGAAACAAACCTAGATGCATTTCTTCCCTAGGAAGAGTGGAATTTTGATTAGGAATGGGATTTCGAAAGGAGACAAACTTCCCTTCTATAAACCATGGAGAGAAAAACATGAAGCTATAGGATTTCTATTCCTTTTGAGTCATTATTCAAGAATCAACTGATTGCACACATGAAAATTGATTCTAGAACTACTGGAAATACAACCAGACTTGGAGATGCCCCTCATCTAAAGCTGAAACAATCCACATGTTTCCCCTTTGTACTTAATGAATATGTTAGAGTTGAGCTTCAAGGATGTTGCCTCATTGAAACAGTGTGTTGAGATTTATTGTTTCTATGCACCTCAAATTTATTTTTGCTAGGGATACCACCATCATAAATGAATTTAGAAACATCCCTCTAATAGACTATATCAGAATAAACTTGGATCCATTCCTAAAGTTGTGCTCTTCACAAGATATTTCTCATTATATGAAATTGGTTCATATTTTTAATCCTTTTTCCTTTAGGTTTTGGTAGATAATGGTTGGTGTGGTGCAAAAGTACTTCAACATCTGATATTGTTTCTTGTATCATAAACTGAAATGAGGTTATTACCACTAAAACGTTCCCAAGAATCCTAACTATTAGCCCAGGTCATCCTAGAAAACCTCTAAGTGACCACCCATGCAAAGAGGGGGTAACATACTGGATATTCATTTTCACTATTGATTGTCTCAGAGATCTTGTATGATATATCTCCACCTTTCTTTAGGTTTTTATTTAAATTTAACTGGCATGCAAACCCTCAGTGTCGTGGTTTTTCATTTTTATACAATAGTCCTCAATAACATGGAAGAAACGGCACAAATGTCAATATGGAAGGAAGTGTACAAGGAGCCTCCTATCTACATACCTACCTCAATAAATACATACCTTCCTCTAAGTGAGTAGCTACACCTGAGACCCATTCGTAATACTTGGAAGAAAGTAGGTTACTACATATTCTATTCAGTATTTATTTGTTTCTTTATACAGCCAACTGTAAGAATTACCCTAGATTATCTATCCTAGTACATAAATTATTAAAGATATTAATTCCTAGAAATATGCATAAATAAACTTATTTGTAAATACTTCTATTTTTTTTACCTATAGATACCAACTAGATACCAACTAGCTCAACTTTGTTTGTCCTGAGATTCAATCCACGCCTCCATTATAGCCATTCTAATCTTTAGAATTTTGACATCCCTATCAAGTTCTCAAATTATATCTACCAAGGATTAACAAAAAACTCAAATGTCCTCTACCTTGGTATATTTAAAATTTTCCTTTTGGTATGATATATAATTCATGTCTAGTGAACTTGCAACACTATATTACGTACATATTTTCCATGTGAATGATGTTTTTAGATAGGTTGTTGAATTATGTGAGTTATTAACTTATGAAATTGATTAATTTGACGAGAATTGAGAAAGTGATATACTTCATTTTGAAGTAGTACAACATGGACTAGGGATTACTGATATTTCAATTCTTTTGAGACTATGCATACTATGCTTACATATAACCTAATCATTCACTAATAAAAATTTATGTAAATGAAGGCAATTATATTTGAATATGCTTGGAAGATACCAATAATGTGGTAGGATGACTATGAAGATAAGGGAAAGTGGTGATTCTCATAGTTTAGAGGGAAACTTCCATTAATAATGTTGGGATTTTATTGGATATTTGTTATCTTGTAAACCTATTACCACCCATTTGTATGGGTGTCCACTCTTGAGGATGGTTGACCTAGTCTTGATTGGAAAATGGGAAAGATGCACTTCTGGGTACCTAATAGCGAGATAAATCAAGTATGGGATAATTTTTGAGAAGTTTCCTGTAGAAAACAGTCACCTACGGCCATTGAAACCAAATCTAAGCACATAGAAGAAGATTTGGGAATACTCTGAACAATTCTGGGAATTCAATCATTCATTCACCTTAAATTAGTCCTAGAAATTTATGATAGGTTGAAGATAAAATATTGGGATCCTAAATCAACCCAGTATGACAATGAAACTATAAATGAGATTGAATTTGAAGCATGGGAACAAGACCATTTCATATATTATTTTGAAGGAGAGGATATCAACTAAATTAGATTATGAGGTTTTTACTTGTCGTTCCGAAGGCATTCTCCAACAAATATGGACATATTTTGACAATAGAGAGTAGTGAGATATTACTAGGGGATTCAAATAAGAATATGTAGTGTTTGAATCACAATGAAATTATCATATTTTATCATTCTCGGGTGATGTAAATCACAGAGCATATGAAATAGGACAACTAACTGAGCTCTCTGTCTTTGTAACAATAGACCATAGAAGGCATTCCTGACTACAAGATGTGTTTGATGTTTTGTTATTGGATGGATTCCAACCTGTTTGGTACATCATGCAAATTCAATCATTTCTATGATAAGGCAGGATAGGAAGGATAGGAACAATTCAACTTCTTGCGTTGTGAAAGTAGACCTTTTCTTGGAAATGTGGAAAATGAGTGTTAAGAAATTCTTTTATGAACCATTCCTAGTGGGGAGTCATCTTGAGCGCTTGCTCCATGAATGTTCAAGTTGTTGTAGATGTTAAAGTTAGTGCAGCTACGAGACCCATTCTTAGGGAGGAAGGTACCCTGGTCAGTTAACTCAAGCAGAGTAAGACCCTAGAAGGTACCCTAGGGCCCCCAGTAGTTTCCTGGGGTTCCTGGTCAAGGACCAAGAAATTTGATGCCATGGAAAATTCCCTAACATGTGGTTAGGCCCACTATGTTCCTATAGTGTATTCTAGTTTGGGACCAGGGACATGATGTCCAAGTAGATCCTACAGGTAGAGGCAGATACATTCCTAGTCTGGGACCAGGAAGACTCTTGGTCTGGGACCAAGTAGGCCTTGCAGGTGGTTGATCAACTTTCAGTCTGGGACTAAATATCAACTTAGTACTGAGGGACATTCTCTGGGAGATGGAATCACCTAGTCAGTTACCAGGAATTTGATTCAGTCTAGGACTGAAACTCAGCCTAGGGTTGAGAGCTATTCTTTAAAGAATGAAGGATATTGGTTAGTTAACCAAGATAATGATGTGTTATGTCCTCTCTCCTAATCGGTTATTGCTAGGTTGTTTCTCAAGGGACTGGCCACCCCTTTATGATGTCACTAGAACCTAACCCTTAGGATCAGTATTGAGGAACAATGGACGAACCATCCAATTTTGATCTTCCCCTTATACAGTGATGATAAAATATATGAAACAATGTACCTTGAGAGAGATAAAACAATAAAGTCCTTAGTCTTGTTGGTTTGACAGGTAAAAAGTAAATGTTGGTCTACCTTGATCTTGTGGGTATGTTGGTTGTTTTATGGTGACTCCCTTTAGTTGATTACTGGTCTTTTATCTTATTGGATTCTAGCACCTTTTTCTTGTGTTTGTACCTTTATTATGATGACTCTTACTTTATGGGTTTTATTTATGTGGTACATTATCCTAAATGCATTTACTTTATGAAAGGACCATTGCACCATTTATTATTTATGGTTTTATTACAAAAACTTTGGTCTATTTATTTTATGGTTTTATTATAAAACCATTTTACCTTTTATTGTTTTAAGTTTTGACCATTTTTTATTATAACACCATTTTAACTTTATGATTTTATTTTGGACCACTTTATTTTTTATCATTTCCTAAAGTCAACCGAATTGTTTGATTTCACGTTGTTTTATTTAAACACCCTAACCTATATAAAAAGGCTAAGTTGTATCACTCAAGAGACATTGTTTTATTTAAACACCCTAACCTATATAAAAAAGCTAAGTTTTATCGCTCAAGAGACACAACAAGTTATATATCTCTTCAATTGGTTTTGATTGTTGTTTACTCCATCATCTACATAACTCTTCTCTGCAGCTCCGCGTGACTGACCATCCCATGGCTTCCGAGATATTCCGTGTGGCTTATCTTAACTCTACATAACTAAGATTTTTGTGCGGCTTACCTTGGCCCTACGTGACTATATATGCGGTGATCCCCCACCTATGTTACTGTATCTGCGGTGAACCCCCACTTGCATGATTTTATATGTGTGACCCCAATAGCGTGACTATATTGCACCACCAGTGTGATTGTGAAAGAACATAACCATTATGGAAATGGCGCGCAGCATGATCGCAGTCAATCATTTGCCAAATGAATATTGGGGTGAAGCAGTCGCAATTGTTGCATCCATTATGAATCGATGTCCGAGAAAGAGTGTGAAGAACAAGATTCCTCAAGAAGCATGGACAGGTATGAATCATAGTGTTTCTCATTTAAAAAAATTTGGTTGTGTTGCATATGCTCATGTGCCAGATGAGCTGAGAAAGAAGTTAGACAAGAAGGGACAAAAATGTATTTTCATTGGCTATTCTAAAGACACAAAAGCATACAAGTTGTATGACCTTGTCGCAAGGAAAGTAATCATTAGTCGTGATGTTCAATTTGTTGAGAATGAATCATGGGATGGAACTATCGAGAAGAATGTCAATATTGTGTCGAATGTCGAGCATGATGACATAACGGAAGAAGTGGTTCAAACGCCACAAGTAAATCAACTGGTCGCAGCACCATCGACTCCCATGACACCGCGACATGGTTCAGTGCAAGGAACATTAACACAAATCGTAGCTCAAGCTACACCGACAAGCACACCAAGAGGACAACAGACTCCATCAAGCAGTTCGGCATCAACAGATCTAGTAAAGACAAGAAGTTTGCGTGAGATATATGAATCTGGTACACCAAATTCTTTCTCTAACTTTGCATTATTTTCTCAAATAGATGATATGATCCACTAACATTTGAGGATGCTATTGAAGAAGAAGTATGGGTGCAAGCCATGGATGAAGAAATAGAATGCATTGAGAAAAACCAGACATGGGAACTGGTTGATGTACCAAAAGATAAAGATGTAGTTAGTGTCAAATGGATTTATAAGATCAAGCAAGATGTTGATGGGAATGTGCAGAAGAACAAGGAAAGAATGGTAGCAAGAGGGTTCACATAGCAACTCGGCATAGATTTCAATGAAACGTTTTCACTAGTTGCACGCATGGATACAATCAGATTTGTTTTGGCCATTGCCGCACAAAGCAAATGGCCTGTTTATCAAATGGATATTAAGTCAGCATTTCTGAATGGTTATTTAAATGAAGAAGTATATGTGGAACAGCCACAAGGCTATGAAGTTCCAGTACAAGAACACAAAGTGTACATACTGAAGAAAGCACTCTATGGTTTAAAGCAAGCTCCAAGAGCTTGGTACAATCGCATTGATTCCTATCTCTTTGAGAATGCATTTCATAGAAGTGAAAGTGAGCCAACGTTGTACACCAAAGTGAATGAGCAAGGTAACATTTTAATTGTTTGCCTGTATGTGGATGATTTAATATTTACTGGTGACTTTGGCATAAAATAATTTAGAATAGTCATGGAAAGTGAATTTGAAATGATTGATTTGGGGCTCATGAATTTCTTCTGGGCTTTGAAGTCCAGCCATCTAAAATTGGTATTTTCATATCATAGTCCAAGGATGCAAACACAGTTTTAAATATATTTAATATGTCAAATTGCAAGGCAGTCTCAACACCAGTAATAGCAGGTTTAAAGCTGAGCAAAGATGATGATGGATCAACTGTAGATCCTACGTTGTTTAAAAGGCTTGTTGGCAGCCTTATGTATTTAACAACGACAAGACCAGACATCATGTATGGAGTAAGTCTAATCTCAAGATTCATCAAGTCACCAAAAGACTCACACTCACAAGCAGGTAAAAGAATTCTGAGATATGTAAGTGGTACAGAAGACCTTGACATAATGTATTCAACTTCAGAAAATTTTAAACTCATAGGATATACTGACAGTGACAATGGAGGTAGCACAGATGACAGGAAAAGCACATCTGGGTACACATTTCATTTTGGTACAGGTGTTGTTGCGTGGGCTTCAAAGAAACAGCCCATAGTAACTCCATCTTCAGCAGAAGTAGAGTATGTTGTAGCTACAAGCGCTGCATGTCAAGCTGTTTGGATGAGAAGAATGTTAAAAGATCTGTCACAGAATCAGCAAGAACCAACAACTATTTTATGTGACAACAATTCAGCCATTGCCTTGTGAAAGAATCATGTGTTTCACAAGAAAACCAAACACATTGACACAAGGTATCATTTCATAAGAGAGCTTGTGAATAACAAAGAAATTTGTTTAGAATTTTGCAGGTCTGAAGATCAAATTGCAGACATCTTTACAAAACCATTGGAAAGAGATACATTTCAGTATCTTCGAAGTTATTTGGGAATGAGAAGTTCTATATAGTGAACTCTACCATAAACAAAGCATGTTTTCTGCTCTGAAAACATTCTATAATATTTTGTTTTTAAATTATGATCTGCTCATAATTAAGGGGGAGTGTTAGAAATATTAATTACTCGTTGATCCATAATCTAATCAGTCGACTCTGTCAGAGTCTGTAGCAGGTCAAAAAGTTCCAGAGAGTCTGACAAGATCAAGAGTTCAGATCTCTCGCATATAAATCAATAGAATTTAGTTGTTGAAGCTAAGTTTCTAGATATAGAAGTAATTGCAGTCTTTAAATGCTAAGTCAACTAGTTGGTTAGTCGACAGAAATATTCTATATGAAGAATGAAATTGTAAATCAAAATGTGAACAAAAAGAAGGAGAGGAGATAGACAAGTTACAAAGAAGAGAAGTGCGGTGATGAAGAAGAAAGAAAACTCACTCAAGAGTTTGAAGCTCAAGCTTTTGTGTTTTACCAAGTTTGTATTTACGGCTGTAAGTTTTGTTATGCCGTCGCATGAAATATAAATCCTTAAGTTTATGTTTGAATGAATGTTTTACATAGCCGCACATCTTCTCCATGTTTACCTGAGTGAATGTTGTTTACATTTACTGTGAGTGAAAGACATCAAGAATCCATAATTAGTTTACTGTGTAAAAGTTCCTAGTTTTACGCGCAAGTTCCTAGTTTCACGCAGACACAAATCTTGATCATTATTTTCTTATATGATATTGTGAGTGATTCGCAATATAGTTGTGTCGCAGTTAATCCTAGGTTATCGCAATAAAAGTATTTTTTTTCATATTCCTAAATCCTTAGACTAGGAAATATAAAGTTATTTCGTTAAAGTGAAAACTTGTTCGCACATCAGTTGGTTGCAACCAATTCATATCGCAGTTAAAGCTGGTGGAGGCCTAAGTTAAAGTGTGTCAAGGTGAAAATTTTGCGCAGTTACTTCATCGCAGTAAATCCTATCGCAAGGAAATCAAATCGCAAGTTTTTGAAAAAGTAAAAAAAGGGAAATACATAAGGTTGTGCTATGCGGTAACTCAAGTTAATTGTCGCGGTCACTGTTTCTCCCGAGAGTTTTCCCTAGTAATACCATGAGTTTCACTTTATGTGTGGTTTGTAGTTTTTTTAGTGTGACCGTGAGTTTGTATTTCATGTGTGGAATGTGGTTTCCCCCAGCATGACGGATAGTTTCTCTTTATGTGCAGTCTGTGGTTTTCCCCATCGTGACGGTGAGTTTCACTTTATGTGTGGTCTGTGGTTTTTCCAGCATGACTGTGAGTTTCTCTTTCATGTGTGGACTATGGGTTTCTCATGACTGCGAAAGCATGATTGTGTAAAAGTATGATTGTGTGTCTCTGCACTATGTGACTGCATCCTTACTCAGCATGACTTTGTGTCATTTTCCAGCATGATTATGTTGGGTATGATTGTGCTTGTTGACTAAGAATTCTAGGTTAGTATGCTTCTGCTCTAACCCTCTTAGGCTCTCTCTCAAGATACGTAAATTGATTACCTAGTTGATGTGTCCCTTTAGTGACAAGATCAAATCTAAAATATCTAAGTATAAGGCTGATTCAAATATTGGCTATGATTCTTTACTGTTGATGTATCATGTTGTTATTGTACATGGAATTTGATGAATCTCGAGGACCAACTTTAACTAAGTGATTAATGGAGCTTTAAGTTGAAAGAGATGAAAATTATGTTTGTTTTATTACAATTTAAATTTATTAGAGAAGTACTATTATGAATTTGATTTTATAATTATGTTTATGCATTAAAAATTTAACAGTAAGAACCATTTAAAGTAAGCAAGATGTTGTATTATCTTGGATTTCATCTTTTATATGGTGCCTTGAAGTGGAGTGCCCCCTCTAATGGGGGTTTATTCTAGATGCTCATGGTTTCCTTATAATAAAAGTATGTTTAGCATTAGGCCTAGAAACCCTTTTAAGATGAAGCTTGGTTGCTTCGTTAGCATTGTTGGTGAAGTGACCCTTCTTCGAGGGTTGGTATGAATTGATTTGTAGACATCATTTGGTTATATTAGGACTTTGGATATATTATTGATTGCTTGTTTCGAGTTTCATGACATTCCAATGTATTGAGCATGATTAGTTTACTCAAAGTATTACCCTTGAAAGATTTACCTTTCATTTCATCAATCCATATTACGAAGGTATAGGTTGTTACAAATAAGCATTTACATCGGTCTAATAGGAATGACTACTTTTAGGGATTCCTAAATAAACTGAAATAGGCCATGGCTTATGCCTCCTGTAATATGTTGAAAAAAGGGGTACTACTCCTGGACCCTACATGGATACTATATTTTTTGTTACAGAACTGTTCTTGCTTACTGTTACAAAGAAGTATGCATAGGTTTCTTAATTTTGTGTGATTGTGTGTAAGCCTTTAGAGTCTCATTTGTGTGATTTTTAATAATCCTTTAGAGTAATATTACTACCAGATTAAGTGAAAATAGTTATAGTGTCCTACATCTTCGAAATGGTCCTAATATATCATCTTTTTTCATAGCATTTACTATCACTGATTATTTTCCTTCAAGTATTAAAAAAACTAACCTTTTCTTTAGTGCAATGCCCCTCATCTAGTATATCTATTCTTGAAATAGCCAAGTTTCCAATGCTTAGTGTTCCATAAAATAAGATGAATCATCTTGTATAGCTTGTTTCATGCATTCTTACTGTAAAAATCACCTCATGTAGAAAACATAGACTACCTCAAGAAAATAAAGGGAGAATATGCACCTTACATTAGTGCTAGGTGAAAGTGAATTTATAACAATTATACAATAATATATTCTATAATTTGTTGGTAACATTTTTTAGTTTTGAAAAGGTTGGGAATGCATCATACATTTGAAATTGGTTTCACCATGGTGAAAGTAGTTACCCTCTAGTTTGTATTGTTTCAAGGTCCTATCAAAGTTATATCTCAATCTTATTTTCATAGTCATGTCCAATTCTCGGTATTAGTGGTATTTTAGATTTTCAAAGCCCTTGTTAGTAGTCATCCCACTTGTTATACTTTAACCAAAACTATACGCAAAGACATTAAATGAAGAAAATGTCATTTCCACGATATATGTTTAGATCAAACAAATATTCTTTTTACTTCCAAGCTTGACTATGAAGGGAGAGTCTGGGATAAAGGGTAAAGGAATGCTGTAACACAATAGAAAAAATGGAATATGTAAAAGAAAATAGAGATGAAAAATTCAAGATCACAAGGACAAGACCATCTGTAAAAAAAATGGCAGAAATAAATGAAGGAAATTTTAGAAGAGAAAACTATTGCACCAAATGAGTAGCAATTGACTATGAAGAGAGAGTCTGGGATAAAGGGTAAAGGAATGGTGCAACACAATAGAAAAATGGAATATGTAAAAGAAAATAGAGATGAAAAAATTCAAAATCACAAGGGCAAGACCACCTGTAGAAAAAATGGCAGAAATAAATGAAGGAAATTTTAGAAGAGAAAACTATTGCACCAGATGAATAGCAATTGACTATGAAGGGAGAGTCTGGGATAAAGGGTAAAGGAATGCTGCAACATAATAGAAAAAATGGAATATGTAAAAGAAAATAGAGATGAAAAAATTCAAGATCACAAGGGCAAGACCACCTGTAGAAAAAATGGCAGAAATAAATGAAGGAAATTTTAGAAGAAAAAACTATTGCACCAAATGAGTAGCAATATTTATGCTTCGATTTTCTTGGTAGAGGAAACAAAAGGCATGGAGAATTTGAAAGAAAGCAATCAAATATTATTCTTATTGCATTACCTTTAAATCTTGGCAACATTACAAAATGCTAAGTGTAACATTTTCCATTCACATTCTCAGTGTAGCTGAATGTCCATATACACTATATCCATAAACGCAAAAGTGGGTTACTTCAACAACAAGAGAAATTAGACCAAAAATAGGAAATACAACTCGATGTTGAATTTTTATTTGTTTGAAATTCAATTCCTGGAACATATCTCTGAATGGAAGTGGAACTTTTTTCCACATTTCCCTTTGCCAGTTGTGCTCTACTGATGCCCTCCACTTTGCTTCTTTACCGCATGAATGATATATTTAAATACCTACTTACTAGGTATATAAAAAGAACATCATTTATAATTTATGAATTACCATAACATCAAGTAGCGCAGCCCCATCCACCACCTCCTGGGGTTAAGATTTGAAGGATCTCCCCAGGTTGCAAACCTACAGTGTTCGTTTCCCCAAGATAAACTCTATGCCCACCATTTCTAATGAGAAAATTATTTCCACGAGCTCCACCTTGCCACCCCCATTAAACCTTTGGGTGCATGTACTGGTCCTTTTTATAGAATACTAACAGTCATTTGGAGAACAGTATTCAATCTCTAGAATAATACCATCACCTCCTTTGTATTGACTAGCACCACTGCTATTCTTCCTCAACCCAAATGTATTAAGAAGCACTGGATACCACTGCTCAAGAATCTCGGAATCTGTAATGCGTATTTGTCATGTGACATTGAACTCGGCCACTGGTTCCATTCCATTCTGGCCCAGCACCACATCCACCCCCTATAGTTTCATAATAACCAAATGTGAGATTGTTTATGCAACCTTGTGAGTAAGAACATGCTTGAAATGCAGTTAATACCACATCTGTCACTTGTTGTGATGTAAGCACATTACCACTCACCACCACAACTGTCTCACTTGGTGAAAGAATAGAATAGAGCCTGGTGGAATGTGAATTGTCACTGGTGCAAGACACCCTCGATTAAGGGGATTATCAACATCCACAAGACATTGCAGATAGTATATCACATCAGCAGTGCAGTTGTCACTGCCTCAGGAGCATTCCAATTTCCATATACTCTGGACTAGTTCCTTCAAAGTCAAAAAATGCTTCTCCCTTATCTTTGTCAATGGTAAGTTTCAAATGTATTACATACCCATTATCCATGTATTCTTCCACTCCTAAAGTTATAAGTGGTCCCTATTTTTGTAGTTTTGACTGCTTTTCAATTTAAGAAGCAATTGATTTCAGCATTTCCCTCACCACATCCTCTACATTTGTTTGCACATGCATCATGTATGCCTGCGCTAAATCCAAAGAATATTGTTCAATAAGCTCTCCTATAAGAATTATCCCACGTTGATTAGCAACTACCTGTGCTCGAAGTTCAAATAGGTTATCTTCGAGTCTACGGATCCCTGGAATCATGCATGCAGCACCATCATTATATATTCCATATTCATCAAACATATGTGTTTGAAGTAGATTGATGATGCCTTCTTCTTGAAAAATTCCCTCCTTTACTAATTTAAAATCCTTGATGGAAGCTCCTTCTTCCCATATAGATTTTGAAAATGGGGGCATGCTTCCAAGCGTTAATCCACCAATTTATGCATGGCGTCCCCTACTTGCTAAAAAAAACGATTCCTATCCTGAAATACTGGTGTTATAACAGTTATATCTGGAAAATGGATTCCACCAGCAAAAGGATGATTGGTCACCAAGGCATCACCCTCTTTCAAATGCTCACCTCAATATTTGCAATGCTAGACATTGTAAACAGGTGGGAAGGTACATGCGGTGCATTGGCCACAAGGCCCCCATCAGGGTTAAATAGTGCACATGAAAAGTCAAGATGATCCTTAATGTTGGTGGAAATGGATGTTCTCTGAAATGTCTGGCTCATCTTTTCTCAAATCCCCATGAAGCAGTTGTTAAATATTCACAACTTCTCTATTTCAGCAACCTTGGTCACAAACTCATTGTTAATTTGAATAGATCCAATCTCAATTTGTATAATTCCATACTTTGTAATGAATTCTTTGCAAACAGGATCTATCAGTAGAGTATTGTTCCGTTCATGATGATTGTAGGACCCTCTATCGGGTGACCATAGCCAATATTTTCCAGTAGATATATTGGTGTGTCCTGCCATCCATTACCAAAGTACACTTGGTAATATTTCTATGCTTTGTTCTCTTGTAATGTTTTCTCCATTATCACATGTTTCAATATGTTAGTAACTCCAACCCCACGCACCCTCACATCATTGATAAGAATATTTCTCCTTTGAAGTTCAAATCCATACACTTGACAGAATTGTTCAAGAAATTCTCCAGCATAGTTGTTGGTCTCGTATTGAGGAGTCATGATCATCATTGTAGTGTTTGTACATAAGGCAAATTGAAATACAAGTTTATATGTATATTTTCATCTTTAAACGTTTATATGGACATCCTAAGTATTTTATTCACTTCTTACTCTAGTAGCCACCTTTAAAGACAAAGACAAAGGGTTTAACAACTTTGGTTAACTAATAAATGTTCTCGCTCTCAAAGTTGTTCTCTGAATTATCTTCAGTCACACTATGAGGGTTCCAGTTCCTTATTATACCTAATATTTTTATAAGTTATTAAAACAATACATAAGAACTCTCACCTCATATAATGGGTTATGTTGATATTGTTGTTCATTGCATACCTAACACCTTTCTTCTTTAGTGCTCAGAACAGTATGCCCCCCTTGAGGCATCCCTTTTCTTGATTTAAATTCCATTTCCTGATTACATGGAACATGGTTATTCTTATGGGTTTGGTTTAACATGATACCTGGCAATCATTAACCATTTCAAAGCTAGAATTATGTTTTCCACTTTTCCTATCACGGTGTCATAGTTCACATGATACCTGGCAATCATTAACCATTTCAAAGCTAGAATTACGTTTTCCACTTTTCCTATCACGGTGTCATAGTTCACGCTCAGTTGGTTGTCATGGAATAATTACATATAAAATATGTGTTAATAGTTTACATAGATGCCATCAATAAATACCTCATGGCATTTTTTCTATTCAACTACTTTATCCAAATTTAGCCATGGCATATTTACAAACCAAATTGAACTTAGCAAAAAATAAAATAAAATATAGTCCAAAATTTTGAGATATTACATTTGAGGTCTTGTAACTTGTATTTAGTGTATAATGAAAACTTTATCGTATAATTACTAACTAATATTTAGTGACTAATATAGTTGAAAATAATTTCATAAACTACTTATGTTAATTTCAAAACTAAAATTAAATCAAAATGTTTACTAAGCTTTCCTACTATCAATATACACCATAATGCACTTAATTATTAGCATTAGAGGAGGATTGCAACAATTTCCTTCTAGATTAGAAAGATTCTTAATATAAGAGTATTTAATGAACTTGTACATGAATATAGAAGCCTTTGTATTGCTATATGTAGGTTATGATCATTGGCCAATAATCCTACACATAATTATTAGGAGAAGGATAATGTCACACCATTTCACTTTGAAAAAATCATTTCAAGCCATAATTTTAGAATAGAATTATCAATTGTTTATACAAAGTTGACCTTTGATCACCATGGTCCTGGTGAAGATGACATGGTAGGATAGCTTGATGTAGAATAACCACCACCTTTAAAAACCATGTTAGAAGAGAAAGATCTACTTGAAGAGCCATTCTCAAACATTCCTATATTGCTTAACAATATTGAACTAGCCAGAGATGAAGTAACCATAACACCAAGAATGGACCTTTCAAGGTTAAATTAGCGCACAACCTTGAAGTTATATGAACCAAAGCTTCCTGTACCACCCTTATATACCCTACAATCTGCTAAGAGCTTACTTAACATTAAAAGAGCCTTTTGAATTCTAAGAATATGAAGGCTTTAAGATTAGAACAAATTCCTGATATGACTTGTTCCAGAATTTTCAAATTTGCAGAGATACCCATATTTTATTTTGGTTTTCTATAAATATACATATGGCCTTTGGTTTCAACTCTCTAAAAGATTCAAATAAGTACGAAATTAGAAATCTAAATCTAATAGTATTTCCAGGGACTGATCTATTACAGAAGCGACTATGCAAGAGAGAAACATTCAACGATGAAGCCACGGGTAATTTAAGATACCCATCTCTTATTTTAGTTTTCTATAAATAAACATTTTGCTATGTTGGGGAATGTAGAATGTTTACACTATAGTAAATTGGTCTCTATTGATTTTGAATGAATGTAATGCATAGCATTAGGCTCTTTCATATAGCATTGAGAAAACATATTGGATTCATAAATTTGAGTGTCACAAATGTTAAATACCTATGATGAATCTGGTTGTTTCTCATCAAACTATATATTTGATGTTCGAATTAAAAATTGTTCAATTCAACGCACTTGCAAGAGGAAATGAATGTAGACATAGACAGACTGTTAACTGCAAAGAATACATGGAACATCAAAACATGCCCACTAGTTGTAGAAATTTTGGAACATCTATGAATATCTGGTAATCACAAGATAAGAATTAATCACATATCAAAATTGTGCTTTTTCATGGAAATCAAGATGATATGGAGGAGACTACAGTAGAGCTTGAAGAAAGTAGGCGCAAGATGGTCAGCTTGAAAACACAAAGGGATGCAACACCTGGAGCGTGTATACCAATGTTGGAAGCTACTAAGGTGATCAATGTTTACTGTTTTTTGTTTTCAAACGTTTGTAAAATAATAATAAACTTTCTTTCAATGTAAATGAAAAGTGATGTAGGTGGTCGCTATTTTACATGGTTCCTTATTTCCCATTTCAAATTTCAATACAGATATTAGCAACAAGCAGGCTGTCAGATATATAAGACGCACGCAAAGAAAAGATGAAAGTTTTAAAGCATATAGAACTTGTGCAGGTTAATATATATTCTGGTCAATGATCGACCTTTAATTTCTAGGACCCATATTTTTTGTCATACTTGTGCTGATTGTGAGGTTTTTTTAGTGTTTGTCTTAGGCTAATTCTATTTGTGCTATATGGCAGGAAACTGTAAAGGATGAGAAGTATGTTGTGTCATCTAGACCCTATATTTTACTGAATGAGCAACTTCAACATTTAAAAGTTGAGGTAGAAGGATATCAGAACATGATAGAGCCATTGCAGGTAGATTATTAATCATCCTATTGGAACCATTTGTTCCATATGCTTAAGCATTTTTTGAAATGTTGTTACAATGGAATCCAAAAATATTGGAATTCAAAATATAGGATTAAAGAGATAGTCTTCACAGGCAAGAGAAGGAAACGTGCTTGAAATTTAAGTCCGATGATGTTACACAGAGAGCAACTGTCAATGATGATTCCAAGATTACCGATCTGGAGACCAAATTGCAAGAATGTCTGGCAGAAAGAAATGATCTTGATATTAGGCTAGAAGAAGTTGTACAAGAATCAGGTATAATTGTTGTTGAAATGCTCCAGTAGTAAATAAAAATTGAGGAATGGGTTATATTTTAATCTGTTGTCATCGCGCGCTTATATATTTCTTTTAGTATGAGAAGAATAGAGTTTGATTGACAACTGCATTCCTAACCAAGAAGAAAAGACATTGTCACCGGATTTAAAGTCATGGTTTCAACTTTACACAAAGAGATGGGCATGATGCAAACACAATTAAGTAGGTTCAAGGATATAGCTTGTGAAGTCCACTCTTTGTGGGAATAAATTCATTCACTTATGGCTATACTTAGTAGAAAGCTCTCTCTCTCTCTCTCTCTCTCCTAAAATTTATATAGCATTTTATGTTTAGTTTAGCAGAAACATAGATTTATACAATATTTGTCCACTGAATTCCTTTTATTGAATGAAGATTTACCTTGATAGAGTTAGAATCCCTCATTATAGAGGTAGATATCTTTAAATATCCTCTGTTGAGTTTCATATATGGTATGCTATGTGCTAAGACTTGTTTCTTTTAGAGTCTAAATCCATGATTTGTACAACAACTATTATGGTCTCTCTTTATTTCCTTAATTCCATTTAGCATTTTCTGCATTTTAGTTTAGCAGAGCATAATTTTCTAGCATCTTTATCTACTGAAGTCATTTTACTGCATGAGGACTTCTCCCCTATAGAGTAAATATCCCATCTTTGTTGAGTTCCATCAATGGTGTACAATGCTCGAAGACTTATTTACTTTAAAGTCAAAATCCATAATTTATTAATTTGTGAGAGCCATTTCGTAAAATTTCACTTAATAACTTTTATTTAGTTTCCAAACCCTAGGCTATGTTACTTTTTGGGTGTCTATTGGGAATGTTGTGACCAAAACTCTTGTTCTGAATTTGCTTCTGCATCCATTTTGTGTTTCTTTCTTTTACCTATGTACTCGGCGCTTTTTTATTGCCAATAGTGTGGCTATTAGATTTGCTTAGAAACTCCCACTAATGTATTTACACTGGATGTATTTTTTTAGTCCCATTGACCTACCTTTGTGGTCATTTGATGGACAATAATAAAATTATCTTATCTTATGCATATCCTTTCTAAGTTGCATCTTGTCATGTAACTTACTTTTATCTCTTGCTACTTTTCAAATCAGATTACTTCTCAAAAAAAAACTAATAGATTGCAAGGTAGGTATTCACTGCATTTCTACTACTCATGGACAGGATCACGAAAATGAAGATACAATATCCATGCAAATTCCTACGAGCTTGAATGGCAATCCCATATGTTATGACATAAAATTTGATAGAAACAATTGCATTGTTAAATACATTCTTATCTGAAAGAAAATAGCGTACAGATCTTACTTTAAGTGTGCTAATTATGGACGATGGAACATATTTTCAAATGTTTTCGTAACCAAAAGAATTCCAAAACATTTTTATGTGTTTGTGAAAATCACTTTTCTATGTGTAACTGTTATGTAGCAAGTTCCTTTGACCTCTACTATTCACTTAAATCCTTGATGTTTTCATGTAAATAATTTCCTATGGGAAGATATTTAAAGTAGTTAAATATGTAGGTATTCACTGCATTTCTACCACTCCTAGACGGGATCACAAATAATCAAGATACAATATACATGTAAATTCCTATGAGCTTGGATGACAATCTCATATGTTAGGACAGAAAATTTGATAGAAATAATTAATTATTATATACATTTATATCTGAAAGCAAGTCATGTATAGATCTTACTTTAATTGTGCTAACTTTGGATGTTGGAACCTATTTTCAATGCTCTGGTAAACCAAAAATCCAATTCGGCATGTATTTGGTGATTGAATGTTTCATCCAAGAAAGATCCAATTTAGAATGTATATGGTGATTAACTGCACATCTGATCTATTCATGTGATATTAACCACAAACTGCTTGCCACTAATATTTATGACAATTTTGAATTTTCAATCTAGTCTCATTCTCTTCCTGCATTTTATTTCTCATATATAACCACTATTACAGGAGTTAGGAATGTTTCAGTATTTTTTTATAAATATACAGGAAAAACAATAATCTTGGATTTTAACTGAAATTTCATGATATTCCTTATTTCTGCAGGTGGGGATACTTGGACATGCAACTTATTTCTATGATAGGAGCTTAAACTCTAGTGCAGTTGATAGCAATATTGATAGGCAAAAACTTATGATTGCATTTGATATCAGGTAGTCTAGGAGAAGCATGCAATCTTTTTTCTTATTTTGGAAAATATGAAAAAAATTTGCATTTTCTTTCCAATTTACCTGGATTCTAAATTTCTCTGACATGGCTTCAAGTGCATGGGCTTCATGATGGCTAAAATGGTGTTGTAGGAGCTTATTGATCCCTCCATATTCATGAAGTTTATTTCCTTCTTAACAACGGTGTGCATCAATCATCCCTTGAAGAATATATCTTTTGGAAAATTTATGGTGTTTATAATTGGTATTTCATGTCTTCTTTGTCATGTATTTTTGAAATACTGGAAATATGAATTCAGGAAAACTTTTAGAATTAATTAATCTTTGTTTGTCAATTATAGTCTATTTGGATATTTTTCCTAACTTAGGGGGTAATTATTACAATAATAGAGTGTGGGGGACACACCTAGAGGTTATCGTCCACTTACCGCATGTGCATGCATGAGTTTATGTGCCTCTGGGAGAAATCCCTACATTATAAGAGCCCACTCTGAGTGCCACCAACTGTTTCCATCAATTCGTTGTGGTAGGTAAGAAGTTATGTTGAGCTAAAATCTTGTTACAACCAGTTAGATCACTTTCAGTTATCCTACCATCAATTTTGCATGCAGGGAGGGAGAGTGGCACATTTTTCCCACCTACCTCATTAGTTAATTGATTGTAGATTGATTTAGACATCCGGAGTTACACTAGTGAGCTTCATCGGTGATTTAGACACACTAAGTTAGCTAATCAGTCAGTTAGAACTGATAGATTCGAATCCTACCTTTAGCATTCGAATTCTATTTATTGTATAATCATTGTATTATTGATTAATGAATGAAGACTAATGTTGTGATTATCTGAGCAATCCTTGTTCAATTTATCTGAAATTTGTGGCATGAATTTCCTATTCAGTGTATATTCTATTTGATTATTCCACTACATAATTCCCTTCCTACAACTTTCATATTTTCCTGTAGATCAATGGTTCAAAAATTTAACATGGTATCAAAGCCTTGTTAAGGTTAGCAGCAAACATTGTTCGACCTCCATTGTGCACCAGAAGGAGTTGAGTTTCCACATAATTCATGGAATCATAGCATTGCTCCCTCTAGATTCTGTCCAAAGAAGTCTATCCAAGTGTGATGGGATCTAAGAAAGTGCACATGTCGAGGTTGAAAGGATTGAACTAACATATGATTGCGAAATGTTTTTTTTTGTAGTGATATTTTGTAGGTACAACTTCAATATGGATTCGAGATTATCATCTCCTCTTCTTACTCCATTCATAAGATATTCATAGTGGAAATTGAAGATGATTTCATCTATCAAGAGACAAGGTCTCTATGAGGTATCTATTGGACTTGGTAAAGAGTCTTATGAAGATGAGAATGACTGGATAAACGATTGTGATAGAGATTTTGGAATGATATGTATGGCCTTTTCTCCAAGACTGGGCTACCTTATTGATTCTGTTGAATACCCAAAGGATCTCTAGACAAAATTGGATAAAAACTTTAGCAAGCACAATGAGGATCATTCTAGAAGTTTGGAGAGCACACCCAACACCACAATATTTATTTCATCAAATCATTGGCCTCTATTATCTGTGATGAAGTTGTTCGAGATGAAGAAGAAGCAAAATCTTCAACACAGTCAATTCGAATTGTCGAAGAAAGTCTCCTTGGAGTGACTCCTACTGCAACTCCGGAATTTTGTGAGATCTCTTATATCTCATATTCTCATATATCTTATCTAGAATAATACATTTGAATATTTGTTATTGAATAAAAAATCTCCTTCCATTCTACTCAGGCATTCTCCAATGAATCTTTTATTTTAAATTATGTGCAAAGCTTGTCATTGATTGCTTCAGAAAATAAAGAGAAATTTGATTTCTCTCTCTAATGTGGTTGTTGATGTGCAGAAAAGGAATACTTTGGATGTTTTGGAAGAAATATCAGATTTTAAAAGTTACCCATTTACTCTCATTGATCCAGAGCTTCCAGCAAATTCCTATATGATTGTTTGCACCAATACTAAGAGTTTTGTTGAAGAAGGAGAAAATTGTACATCTACCATCTCAATGGAGCACTTGGAACCTTTGTTCCACACTCTTGGATATGATATGACCTTATTTAAATCTGATATGACCTTATTTGTTTTAAATTTTAATTTTCAATAGCCTCCATTCATGCGTGTAGTTGTTCTCATTAATTTTGGTGTGAAAAATCAAGTACCTCAAGTCTCTTTCAAAATTGTTGTTGAGGATTCGATGTTGGTTTTCTCTCCTGAGTTTGATGATATTAGATTTTGTGAATCATTTTATATTCTAGAATATATATCAAATTATGGATCTCAATCATTCACTCTCCATGGTCCCAGGACTTCTCTACCTTTCTACTTGATCACATGCTCATCTCCTCATAATACTAGTAAAGATGAAGTCATCATGCATTCTCCTGGACACTTGCTCCTAACACTCGAAGCTGATTTTACCTCATATGGTTCGATGTTCAAGGATGAAACATATAATTTTCTTGGTTTTACCTCACATGGTTTGAATTCTCAAGCACTTTTTCTCTCTCGTCAGTTGAGCTCAGTTGCTCTACATGGGTCCATTTTTTATCTTGCAGTTGTCTATGTTCTTGATTTAGTTGAGCATATTCATCTTCTTCCAAAGAGGAAAATTCATCCATAAATAATAATTTAGTTTGGAGATGTTCATATGCATAGTCCTACGATGTTGATGCATAGAAGAACCAATATTATGCATTACTGCTCCACAGAGTTGCAGATTGCAGCAAAATTTCTTGATTCTTGCTTATTTTGACGGGGGGGTTCCCATGAGGTTTTCCCCATTTTCCTTATTTTATTAAGTAGTATTTTATGTCATTTATATTGTATGGGTGACTTTTGGCCTAGTTTCTAGGGCCCAAGTTGTCCAAATTTAGGATTAAGGGGGGTGAGAGGATTAATTAATCCTCTTTTGTCCAATATAATCTAATTGGTCATTTTGCCTAACATAGGGGGTAATTATTATTGTACTAGAGTGTGAGGTACACACCTAGAGGTTATCTGCCACTTACTGCATGTGCATGCATGATTTTATGTTCCTCTCGAAGAAATCCCTACATTATAGGATCCCACTAAGAGTGCCACCAGCAGCCTCCATAAGTTGGGTGTGGTAGGTAAGCAGTTATGTTGAGTTAAACTCTAGTTACAATAAGTTAGATCACTTTCAGTTAGCCTAGAGTCAGTTTTGCATGCATGCAGGGAGAGTGGTTCCTTTTTCCCACCTACCTCATCAGTTAACTAATTGTAGACCGATTTAGACATTTGGAGTTATACTAGTAAGCTCTAGAACTAGTTTAGACACACTCAGTTATCTAATCAATCAGTTAGAATTGATAGATTCGAATGCTATCTTTAGCGTTTGAATTCTATTTATTGTATAATCATTGTATTATTGATTAATGAAAGAAGATTAATGTTGTGATTATATGAGAAATTCTTGTCTGATTTATCTGAAATTTGTGCCATGAATTTCTTGTTCAGTGTACAGTCTCTTTGATTATTCCACTGCATAATTCCATTCCTATAGCTTTCATATTTGCATGTTGATCAATGGTTCACAAATTTAACAAAAACAATCCTTTATGCTTGCATGAGTTTTTGTTACCAACTATTTACAAGTCCCTGAATGGAAGTATAGGTGTACAGGTATATATTAATCTTAATACCCTATAAGATATTTGTCGTTGGTCATTATGAAAGAATTTGTGTGAATCTATGCAGCACTTAGCTTAAATATAGGTTGTTAGGTGTTTTTGCAATTTGATATGAAAGACGAGGAATTTTTATCCACCACACTTTTGTTCCAAATTATTTAGCTAGTTTGTATTCATTAGGAGATGAGTGTTGACGTGATTTCAAATACTTTTTGGATTTATGGAGTGCATGATCAAACTATAGTAGATTGTATTGCTAATTCTCGTTGCTTTTTATAATCATGTCTGAAGTACATGAATAAGCTTGGTACTTCTACAAGTATTGTATAGACCTCAAGGGTACTAGCTCAATGGAAGAGCACCTACCTTATAGGAAGGAGATTGGTGTTTTGATTACTCCATGCCCTCTCTACATAAATCATTGAATATTTTCATATAAAATGACTAAATTAGTGGCCAAAAAATTAGAGATAAGTGACCAACAAATGGGAGATAAGCAACCAAACAAATGACCAGAATTCACATATAACTGGCCTTATGACAGTTTTGGTGGCTAATTTTCGGTCTCTTATCACCAAACATATGACCATATTAATGACCAAACATATGCCCAGATTAATGACCAAATATGCGACCAAGTTAATGACCAACCGACAAGCTATAAATGACCAAACTATATATGATGACATTTTTGGTCGTGTGATAAAAGACCGAGAGTTATCCACCAGTGATCTCCAAATCAAAAGTGTTCATTTATAGGCAGATTTTGGTCATTATTTTAGTCACTTATCTCTCATTATGTACTAGTGTACCATGTCTTGGATGCCTATTTCAACCCATACAAGGCCTTCTTCAATTTGCACACATGAGTCTACCTGTCATGTGTCTTGAATCCCAGTGGTTGTTTTACGTACACTTCCTCCTAAATTACACCATTCAAGAATGTTGTCTTGACATCCATCTGGTGTATATTATGTCTCATAATTGTAACCAATGCAAGTATATATCTAATAGAAGTGTACCTCGCTACGGGTGCAAATGTCTCTTCATAGTCTATTCCTTCTTTCAGTGAGAAGCTTTGTGCTATGAATCTTTCCTTGTGTTTCTCAATGCTACCATCTACAGGGTATTTGATCTTGTATATCCACTTCGAAGTCATGATAGAATTCATTTCTGGTCTCGAAACTATCTCCTATGCATCATTATTTATAATTGACCAATATTCTTCAATCATGGCATCCTTCCATTCTTTCTTTTCTGCAGACTCTTCATAGTTGGAAGGTTCCTTATTAATGATGTCACACAATAGGGACACATAGTTGTTGTAAGGCTTTTCCCTTTTTCTCTCTCCATGCATTTCTTCTGGAGCACCATACCTTTTTGCCTCTTGTATGAGATCCCATGCCCATGTTGGTTTCCTCTTATGGGAGTCCTTCTCATGAAGTGTCTCTATAGGCTCATGTGGCTCTGCCATGTTATGATATTCATGGTATTATGGAATTGTTTCTACAATTTCCATATCTCAGACTCTCGTTCCTTCAGGTTCCTCGACCTCTTCAATAGGTAGCCTCCTAGATCTAAAGTATGTTGAGTCCTCGTCAAAGGTTACATCTCTATTGATGTGGATCTTCTTGAATCCTGGGAAGTATGTTTGGTAGGCTTTTGATGTATCACTATATCCTACAAATTTACCGTTCCTCCCAGAAGGGTCAAGCCTATTAGGGGAATTTTGAGGTAAAAAATGGGCCTCCAAACAAAAGAAGTACTATTAAAATCAACTTTTTAAGAACCAATCACAATCTAGAGAATGACATCATCTATAATAGTCAAGTTGGCATTACTTGAGTTAAGGTTGTTTATTTGTCATAATCTAAATGGTTGATGAAAATCTTAGTTAACCATGGTAGTCTACAAGTACTATTACACATAGAGTAAAGTACTAATGTATTTTCACATTTTTTCAATAAAATGTATTATTGTCCCTTCATATATTTTGAAAATGACAATATATGTCTTTTCACTTAATATGCATGTCTTTACACAATTTTCAATATATGTTATATATATCTATTTTTTCGTAATGTTAAAAATATATTTTATTTACACATTTTTACTTATGAATATATGATATATTCATCCATTTTTCTTAATCTCAAAATATCATATAATTATATATTTTTAGTTGAACTTTATTTTATTTTATATTTTTAAAAAGTATTATTATGTTTTCTAATACTTTTAAAATATGTTATTATTAGATTTGTATAAAAAAAATTTAAAAAAAATACAAAATAATAAATTCATAAAAATCCAATTTAAAAATTAACTTTCAAAAAACTAATTTCCAAACAACAAAACATTATATTAAAATGTAATACTTTATCAAATTATCTTACAATTAATTACAAACTCCAAAACATTACATTAGACAAAATATTAAAATTAAAGTTTAAAAAATATTAAAATTAACTTATATAATTACATTAAAATACAATATTTTACAAAATTATATTACAATTAATTAATTAAAAGCTTAAAACATTCCAATTATAAATTATTAAATCAAATTTTAAAGACTATAAAGTATAGAATATATGTACATTTATGTAAATTCAGGATTGAATATGCCTAAAATTGGTTGCTTGTATACGTGTTTCATTGTTATTATTATTATAATGCATGAATCATGTAATTATATTTCCCATCACAATTACAATATATTTTATCAATATCTAAATCAAATCTATTAAGTAGTAAAATATTTTATTCAGAAAAAATAATACCATGCTTGAAATGATTAATTATAATCATTATAATATCACCTATATTAAAATAAAAAAATTATAAAATCAAAAATTAAAATGTATATTAAAAATAATATGTCTCAAATTTAAAGAAAATTATCATTTCCTTCTGCTAGGAGGAAAATAGGGAAAATAGATCGAATTTAGTGACTTTAATATCTTGTTCAGTATAGTGAATGGTCTAAATGATATATGCTCAGCTTCTTTCAATTCTGTATATGATGATAACCATGCTTTGTCCAAGAGAATGATTCCATGATGGATGCAGATATCGGAACATCGCTTATTGGAACAATGGACAACTCATGTTGTAACCCAACGATCAATGACCTAGCACATGCTTATAGGAACAAGAGTAAATACACATCCCATATAAGATCACTAGTTTTGATTCTCAACCTTATAAAACAGGTACCCAGATAAGATCCCAAAATAACATATATAAAGAATTTTTAAAAAAGTTGTTTTAGAGGGGGGAATTATTATTTTTTAAACAAAATGGTACATGACTCTCATTTCATTTCCATCAATTGCCGCCCAGGTTCATATATACGAATCATATGTCGCCCAGGTTCAGTTCAGAGGATATGAGTCTAGCCTCTAGGTGGGAAGCAGGGAGTTCTGAATCGAATCGAGATGCAATAGAACAGAATCTGCTTCCAATGAGTATGTTTCCCTGGTAAAGAGCCATATTTAAGGAGGAGCCCTAATGGGGGAGCCCCGTTTATTGAGGAGTGTTGTTTAATGAAAGAGAATCCCTAGTCAAGCAATCTAACATATTGAACTCGCATGAACAAGTTGGGTGGGTGAACCCAGTTAGAGTAACTGCCATATAATTTTTGTATAGTTGATGTTGTTTATCCACTACTAAGGCCAAGTGCCTTAATGCCAGAGCAGTCGGGCTAGTAGAAAACGTTTCACACTTGTAATGAATTAGATTCTCTACTCATATTACTTATCATGTTGCCATTTCACTTAGATTAAAATATGATGCTAGTATAGATACTTTTACCTACATAGAGGAGCATGGTTCAAATAGCATAGCCTGGTTGAAAGGGGAGCTTTGTAGAAAGAGCCATTTCGGTTGGCATAGGTTCTTCTTCCTATTTCATCATATAAATAGTGATTTCATCCCATTTTGGTTTTTTTTTAAGATAAATAGTAGTCTTCTGCTAAATTCCCAAACCTGTTACCCAAATTTATTAATGATCCCATAAATCATGATTTAGTATACCATCAATGTCTCCCTCAATCTCCTTTGAGTTGGTGCAGCTCGCTTCTGAGGCACTCAAATCTGATATTACAAAAGTTGTATGGACTTTTCAATATATTAATACACCTTTCGAATTTGCAATAAATTTAACGAATTTTGCATGAATCAACGAATTTTCATGAATATTTGTTTGCCATCAACATAAAGACTCTTTTTTTAATATATATTTGCCCAGCCCAATGCTTGGCTAGGTTGCAGAATTGGAGGTGGAATTGTTTTTTAAGGTTTTAAAAATGTTTAGAAGAGCAATGAACTAATGTATATTTCTGGTTGAGTTTTGAATCAGCTCTAAATGTTCAGCTAAATAAATTTGGAGGATCCCTTCTAAGAAAGCAACTTGGTTGCTTTGGATCCAAATTGTTTGGAATCCATACGTCAAATCAAAGAACGCATTTTTTTTTGCTTAGCTCTTGATTTTGGACATCCTTCTACTTTGGTTAGGCCTTGAAATATCACGGTGAGACTCAACACAAATTCCCCTTTGTTACAAAGATGAAATCGTGAACCAATTGTTTTGATTTTTCCCATTTGCCAAGTGTTATAGCTAGGTTTTGTTTCTAGATTACATGTCATTTAGAAAGCATTGTTTTTCATATTTCTTTTAATTTTGAATCTGGTTTTGGGGTATTAGAATCATGAGTATATATTTATCTGATTCCATGTCATTTATTTTGAATTTACTTTATTTTGTTGGTTTTATAGTTTTAATGGGCTTATTAGGTGTATATTTTTCTGAGAAGTCGAAAAAATCTATCATAAGGTTTGATCTAAGTTCAATCATACTACTTAACCCTTTGTTTTGGAGCCATGTGTCAAAAATATTTGTCAGGCAGATTCCTGTAGCGCAAAAGGGAGGGACTGTGAACTAAAGTGCTACAAGAAAATCAAGGCACTTAAAAAAATATAATATCAGCTCGTTGGTTGTTCAAAATCGCAAAAGATGGGGTTTTTACATGTGTAATTAGAAAATGATACGTGTATAGACCTTGCAATCATTATGACAAATGTGCACAATAAAGTAAGGATTATGCGGGTAAATCGCAGTTGTCTTGAGTCTCGAAGATTGGAAATTTCTTAAGCATTAATGATAGCACATCAACAGATTTTTTTCAAAGCTAGTGGTGAATTTGACGGGCATATGAGAAACTGAGAATATCGTGGGTTCACCTTTTGCTTTTCTGATTTGACAAAAAATATTAAATGACCTGGGTGTAATCGTGGTTGTCGAAGATGGAACTGAGGAGGTTTGTTTGACGTGAATGAGGACAGGAGAGCGTATTTTCAGCATTACAAATCATCATAGTGACAGGTATGCAACAAGACATAGAACACGTTAATTGAATCGTGATTTGCATTGATAGAGGGTTAATTCTGACAAGGAAATTGAGAAATTACAAGTTATGGTCCTGATGTTTCTCAGCTTCTAGTCTGTTGCTATAGTGAGATATTTTTGAGATATTTTTAACTATTTTTTGAAAGAAAGATAAAGTTAGGGTTTAGTGCAGAGAAATGAAGAGCAGTGGCAAAACCAACAGGGTTGAGCCTTCTGACATGGGTTGGGCTAAAAGTTTTCCTGAATGTGCAAAATTGTTTCAGAGAGCAGGCTGGTTTAAGTATTTTGAAAAAATTGATGGTTATCATTCCGAAGTATCATATGGGTTCGCTCAAAGGTTAGAGAGAGATACAGTTATGTTCAATACCCTAAAAATTGCATTAACTAGAGAGCTGGTAGCAGAAGCAATAGATATTGCTGATGAGGGTGAATTTTGGTTTAAAAAATACCATTTACCTTCAACTCAAAGGATTTCCTGCTGCCTGAAGTTGTAGCAGACTGGGGCAAAGGTGTGCATGTACATAATTTCAAAACTGAGTGGAGGGAGCCTATTAATATTTTACAAAGTTATATAACTTGTGAAGGTAGATCTGCTTCTATCTTTAAGTATCATATCAGATTTTTACAGCACCTAAACCAAGAACTGAAGATGAATTTCCCCTTCTTATTCCTAAAGAGTCTGCAAAAAATGTCAAGTAGGTTAAAGGGACATCAAGATCATACCAAGCAATCAATTTTCCATCATGGACTGATAAAACTAATCATTTGTACTGTGCGTCATAAAAAAGGAAAAACTTGGGATTACTTCTTGTTTTGGTCAAGGTTTCAGAGTGAAAAAGAAGACCAATCAAAAAAGAGGCAGATGATTAAACTTCATAGCCTGGTTAAAATATTGACGAAGGAAGACATCATTGACTCAACAAAAGAAAATTCTCAAGTGGAATTTTTAGCTCAAAAGCTTGAAGAACCTATAGGTGGAGAGCAAAGACAGAAATTTCTGAAGATGTGGAAGAAGTTCAGGCAGCAATTTTAGAATAGGAAGAAGAAAAGAAATCAGTTGATCTTGATTAGGATATCAATGATATCCAAGAAAACATGGCATATTCTTTTGTTCCAGCTGAGATTGAAGTGGAGAACATACAAAGTCCCAGTAAAACAACTAAAGGAAAGTCAATGGTTGAATTAAAAAGTGAAGGTGTACTAATTTCCAGTCTAAAGTTTGGTGGCAGGTCTTATGCAATGATAGGTGAGTCAAATTGGAGACCCAAAACAAGAACAAAGAATAACTTAAGACTGAATATGAAAAAGCTTTTGAATCCAAAGTTGGCTAAGGAGAAGGTTACTGTGATAGAAGACTCCTCATCTCAAGAAGATTTAAAAGAAGATGAAGACCTGAATTTTGAGCAGGTGGGTAGTAAGAGAGAAGATTCAATGATTGTGAAGCCTTCTCTAGTGAAATACATAGTTGAAAAATAGTCCAAACATTCCAGTTTTAAGGGAGATAAATATCAAAAGGTTCCTGTAGCAGTAACAGAGCAGCATGAAGAAGATGATGAGCCAATCCTCTGGAAATAAAATATCCCTTGGTTATCTGAGGAAGCTTCTTCATTCCAAGAAGGAAAGTTCATAGACTCAAAGAATGAAAATCTTCATAAAATAGTTAAACAGTACAAGTATCAAATTGTTTTTCTAAGTGAAACAAATGAAGGTTTGGTTATGGCAAACAGGAGGTTAAGAGAAGATCTTGAATATATTAATACCCATTATCAGGAGTTGATTGTGGTTTCAAAGGAAGTGTTGAAAAGGAAGAGGCAGACACAAAGTAAATTTGAAGAGTTAAATCAGAAAATTCAAGATTTAACTCAGCAGAATCAAGAACTGTCAAGGAGGGTTGAAGACTTGGGAGTTGAGAAACAAAGAACCAGAAGAAAATCACAAGCTCTGGAAGGGATAGCGGTTTTGGTTGAAGCAACTAAAAATCTTTAAAAGATCATTTCTTATAGGTATCATATAGTCAATTTTTGTAAAGATAAATAATATATTTTGTAAAAGCAATCATTTTGTAGCAGTTTCGAGAGTTGGACCTAGAAGTTAGTTATGTAGTTAAGTAACTTTTTTTGCAGTTATGAGGACTTGACCTAAATTTAGTTAGGAAATTAAGCAACTATTTTTTGGGATCGAAGAAGGATAAAAAAAAAGAAATTAGATGGTAGGAGGGTTCGATTTTTTTGCAAGGGGAGGCTCACAAGCTACTGTGTCAAGCTAAGATCCAAACTCTCATGTAATTTTCCAGACTGATTATGATATATATCATTGATAATCCCTTATTATTTTCATTACTGGTTTCATTACTGGTTTGTTAAATCACTCAATGTGCAATTTTGTTTCTTGTATAATGTCTTATTCATGAAATGCTTGTAGGTTGTGGGTGAAACTCGGTCTTTTTCCTCTGCTCTTTCTAGTTTATTTTTTATATATGGTTCATCTCAGTCTCTGATCTTTATATGATTTAGTACATGTTTTAGCTTTTTTTATGTTACCCTCTTGTTTATGAAAATTTCAGACCAAAAACAATACAAAAAGACAGTTTTACCTTGTTTTATTTTAGATATTGTGTTGGCTTGTTCTTCTTGTAGTCTGGAACAATTTATGGCACTAACATATTTGGCGTCGTTGCTGGGGATGAAGCTAAAGCATACATTCCCTGGGTTGTATTATTCAACTGGTTTTGAGAGGCTGACAAAACTAGCAAATCATTTAGACTACTTTTCACCAGACAGTTTTTACAGTGGCTACTAGGAAGTTTGGGACAAGAAGGATACCTACTTCACCATTACACCTGGGTGTCTCAGACCCAAAGAAAATTTTCAAGGAATCTAGGAAAATCAAGAAATCACAGTCATCCCCAGCTTTATGTGGCCCTAATCAATCTGACCTACTGTCACCCTTCTCATTTTCCAAAGAAGAAAAACAAGATTCATCCCGGTTAACACCTTCTATACCTGTTAGCAGTTTTCAAATATTTACTGATCCTCAATCCTTTGAAAAGGAAAAAAATCAATCTCCTGGAAAAATCCCATTGTTCCAGTTCAAAACTAGAAAAGGTCTTTTTCTACCAAGCACCAGACTAGTAAAAAAATCTTTGCCTTTATCAAACCCTAGTAGCTTCACAATGGCAGCTCAGCAACCTCCATTAGATACGATGGATAGGATGGTGGCAGCTAGGTATGCTCCACTAGTCCTTCATCAACCCTTTAATGCTCTACCTAGAGGATATTATCAAAAGTACTTGCTTAAGTTCAATGGGAAAGGTGAGACAACAGCTGAGGAACACTGGGATGCATTTATCAGTTATGCAGATAACCAAAACATTGAAGCAAAAGATGTATGGATGAGAATGTTTGTGTAGAGTCTGGATGGGGAGGTTAGGAAGTGGTTCAGAGAGTTACCAGCAAATTCAATTACCTTGATAGAGGAACTTCAGGATGTTTTCATGAGGCTGTGGGGTGATACCAAGGATCATACAAACTATATTACAGAATTTGGATCCCTAAGGAAGAAAAAGGATGAGACCATAGCAAACGTTTCTAAAAGATTTAACAAGATGTATGGTAGAATTCCGGCAGAAATCAAACCCTCTGATACTTTAGCAAAACTTACCTATGCAAATGCTTTTGATCATGAATTTTCTTTACACCTGAGAGAAAGAATACCAGTCAGTCTATTGAACATGCAAGAAGCAGCATTAGAGGTAGAATCCAATATTCTAGCTTCTAATAGACTGAAAGTGAATTCAGATCGGCAAATTTATGACAGAAAAGGTAAAAAAGAGGTTGCTCCAGTAGTTTCAACATCACAATTAGCTGATATTAAAATTGATGAAATGGAAAAATTAGTAAAAATTCTAACAGCAAAATTAACGAAATTGGAATTGGAGAAGAATACAAACAGTCCTGCTCAAGAAGGGGAAAAAAACCCTAATAATCCTAATCAGTTTAGACGCCAGTTTGCACCTAGGTTTATTCCTAGAGAAAGAAGGAATAATGATATACAAATGGAGAGAAGAGAAGTTGAAGATCAGAAGGTGCCACCACCACTCCAAAACAATGTCATTGATGAAGGAGAAGAAGGGGAAGATGAGCAGTTTGAAGATACAAATCAAGATATAAATTATTTTGGGAAGTTATTGACATAAGGTTTTTTAAATGAAGAAAATTATTTAAATTCTAAGTATTATGATGCAAATATTTTTCATGCAGAAAATGATTTAGGTTTTGATATAACAGCATAAATATGTCAGTCTGAACCCAAAAGGACTATTGGTTTAAGGTTAGGACCAAAGCAGGTTGAAAAAAACCCTAGAAAGAAAGCAGTTCTTCCTCCTAAGCAATCAGGCAGTCAAACACAGGAAAAGGGGCATGATCAGGGTCATCCAGAAAAGGTTATTGAAGTTGAAGAAGTAAATAAGAATCAGCAGAATTTTAATTTCAAAAATGAGTTGTGCAAAATTAAAATTTCAGTGCCATTTACTGAGCTACTAAAAAATACTGGTTATAATAATTCAGTTTTAAAAATGATGGGTTCAACAACTAATCAAATACCATCAGATACAGTAAACCTATAAGAAGAACATCATAGAATTTTCATTGGTTCTACATTAGCTGATAAAACTGAAAAGGATTCAAGTTCATCTCCACCTTTCTATATAACATTGACTGTTCATGGTCAGATGATTCACAACTGTTTACTTGATTCTGGGGCTTCGCACAATTTGATGCCTAAGGAGGTTATGGAGGCTTTAGGGTTAAGTATCACAAAACCCTATCAGGATTTATATTCTTTTGATTCTAGGGTTGTTAAATGTTTGGGGGTGATTAAAGATATGGTGGTAAATTTAACACAGTTACCTATGAAAAGTGTCATCATGGATGTTGTGGTAGCAGATATTGCTCCCAAATTTGGAATGTTACTTTCTAGGTGTTGGGATAAGAAGGTAGGGGGTACCTTACAAATGGATTTGTCATATGCAACAATCCCTGTTTTTGGAGGTGAGAATAGGAGGTTGTATAGAGAATTGCAGTTTTCTTATATTGTTACTGATGACAGGAATCCCACAAATCATCCATTGTATGTTGTAGAGAAGAATTTGGGCTCTTGTATGTTACACTTCAGTGATGAAAATACAGCTGGTATGTTACTGGTGGAAAAGGAAAAACCATTCAAGCGTTCTATAGAACAAAAAGATGAGTTGTGGCAAATGTATTTTGATGGCTCCTCATCCAAGGAGGGAGCAGGAGCAGGTATTCTTATGATTTCCCCTAGTGGTGAATCAGTAAGTTTAATGTATAAGTTGGAGTTTGTCACCACAAACAATACAGCAGAATATGAGGCATTGCTTTTCAGATTAAAAGCTACAAAAGACATGGGCATTCAACAAATTTATGTCTATGGTGACTCCGAATTGGTTGTCCAGCAGGTGAGGGACAATTATCAAGCAAAACAGGATTTGTTGAAAGTGTATAGGAATGAAGTTTGGGACATGATAGATAATTTCTTTATTGCATTCAATATTTCCTATATTCCCAGAGATCATAACCAGACTGCTGATTCACTTGCTCTGGCAGCTATTCATTTCAAAATTCCAAAGACAACTCATTTAAAGTATCCTATAGAAGTAAAGTACAGACCTTCAGTTCCTGATAACATCAAACAATGGAGGGTTTTTGAAGATGATTTAGAGATTAAGAGATTCTTAGAATTGACTGGTGAGTTCTCTAAATCTTTAATTGATCAAGAGCAAGATGATGGAACTGAAAATGCTGAGGAATATGCAGAAAATGAAATTGTTGGTCATAAAATTATTGAGCTGAAAGGTAATTTTATTCCCAAGGGTTTGGTCCCCCTTGAGATAATTTTTTCAAAAGATGTCACTCCATTGAAACCAGCTATGCAGTCCTCAGAAGAAAATGTTATGGACTGTAATATTGGTACAAAGGAGCAGCCCGGGATAGTGAAGATTTCCAAATCACTTTCAATGGAGCAAAGAGAAAGGTACATTAAACTGGTTAAAGAATATGTTGATAGTTTTGCTTGGTCATATGAAGATTTAAAACTTATGACACTAGTATTATTCAGCATAAAGTGCCTCTAAAATCTAATGTAAACCGATTCAGACAGAAGTTAAGAAGAATCAATCCTACATTATTTCCTGTCATACAAAAAGAGGTTAAAAAATTATTGGATGCAAAAATCATTGTTCCTCTTAGATACTCATCATGGGTAGCAAACTTAGTTCCTATCAGAAAAAAGAATGGAGAGATAAAGTTGTGTGTAGAATTCCATAATATGAATAGGTCCTCACTAAAAGATAATTACCCATTACCTAAAATCGAGCAAATCTTGCAGAAGGTGGTAGGTGCTCAAAGGATTCTAATGGTGGATGGATTTTCTGGGTATAACCAGATTGCAATGCATCCAGATGACCGAGAAAATATAGCCTTCACTACCCCTTGGGGTACCTTCATGTATGACAAAATGCCATTCAGATTGATGAATGATGGGGCCACCTTTCAAAGGGCTATGGATATAGCCTTTGTTGGGGAGAAAGAGAAGTTTGTTGTAATCTACTTGGATGATATTACAGTCTTCTCACAGTCTGATTAAGAGAATGTAAAGCACCTCAAACAAACTTTCTTAAAATGCACAAAGTATGGTCTGTCACTAAATCCAAAAAAGTCATATTTTGTTGTGCAGGAGGGTAAGTTACTAGGACATTTGGTTTTAGCTAATGGGATCAGAATTGATCCAGAAAGAGTCAAGGCCATTCTAAAAATCAGTTTTCCTAGGAGTAAGAAGGATGTGCACTATTTTATTGGGAAAATTAATTTTTTGCGCTGGTTTATACCAAATTTTACTGAAACTATTAAACAAATAATAGCTATGTTGAAGAAAGATCGGGAAGTAAAATGGACAGTAGAGGCCAGGAATTCATTTGAGAAGATAAAGCAATCTCTTAAAGAAGCACCGGTGTTAGTGAGCCCTAATTTTTCCAAATATTTTCTGACTTTTTCTTTTGCATCACAGGACATAATAGCAGTTGTTTTGTTACATAAAAATGATGAAGGATTGGAGCAGCCAATTGCATTTTTCAACAAGACTCTCAGGGATTCAAAGTTGAGAAACAAGCTTAATCACTGGTAAAAGAATTAAAATTTTTTAGAATTTATGTCTTACATTCAAAGGTCATTGCTTATGTTCCCAATGTTGTCGTTAAATATATTTTGACTCAGCCTGATAGTGAAGGGAAATGAGGAAAATGGATTGCAAAGATAATGGAATATGATGTAGAAATCAAGCCTACTAAGTTGGTGAAAGGTCAAGGTCTAGCAAAGTTATTGCTGATTCAAATTGTGAAGCTTTAGGTCTTCATCTAATGACAGAACAACTTATACAGGAAGAAACGCAAGCTAAGCAAGAGAAGGAAAATATTATGGAGCAATATACAGAATCTACATGGTATGCAGACATTGTTCATTTATTATTGTATTTGCAATGCCCTGAACATTTAGACAAAAAGGCAGTTAGGTCACTGAAGTTAAAAGCTACTAAATATTGTTTAGTAGATCAACAGTTGTGTTGGAAAGATCCAGGAGGTATTTTGCTCAGATGTTTAGACAAGTCAGAGATTAAGGAAGTAATTTCATAATCACATGAAGGAGCTTGTGGGGGACACAAACACTAGAAGGCTCCTACTTATAAATTTCTGAGGTCTAGATATTAATGTCCTTCACTATTCTTTGATGTATATTAGTAGGTTAGAGCTTGTATTCCTTGTCAGAAATTTGTTGGTAAACATAATGTTATGTCTTTACCATTGAAACCCATTGTAGTCGATGCTCCTTTTTAGCAATGGGGGTTAGACTTCATAGGTGAGATAAATCCTACATCTTCAGGACAACATAGATGGATCTTGACAGCCACTGATTTTTTCACCAAATGGGTGGAGGAAATTCCCACTAAAAATGCAAATGATAAGGTGATAATCAGTTTTATTCAGGAGAATATTCTTAGCATATTTAGTTGTCCTAGGAGATTACTAACTGATAATGCTAAATCCTTCAAGTCTAAGGCTATGGTTTCATTTTGTGAACAAAATGGGATTGTCTTGAAACATTCAACACCTTACTACCCTCAAGGGAATGGCTTGGAAGAATCAACAAATAAGAATCTTATTCAGAGCATCAAGAAGTTGTTGAGCCAGAATGAAAGGTCACGGGATTCCATGTTAAAATATGCACTTTGGGAAAACAGGATAACAACTAAGAAATCAATTGGAACTTCTCCCTTTCAATTGGTATATGGTACTAATGTGGTTTTTCCAGTCCAGTTGGGTATTCTAGTGATGAAATTATTTCAAGACAGTCAAGAGGAACTAAGTGATATTCAAAGAAGAGTTTATGCATTGATTGAATTACAACAAGAACGTGAAGCTGTGGAAGAAAAAGCTCAAATACAAAGAAGGAATATTAAGGAAAGGTTTGATAAGAGGATAAAAGAGAATACTTTTTCCTATGGAGATATGGTACTGAGGTGGGATGTTAGAAAGGAACAAAAGGGTAAGCATGGTAAATTTGACAGTTTGTGGTTTGTTCCTTTCATAGTTTTGAATATTTCGATGAACAATACCTTCATATTACAGACTTTGGAAGGTGACGAATTATCCAATCCAGTAAATGGATGGTTCCTCAAACACTTTTACAGCTATTGAGGGTAAGAAGCTTTTCATCTCATTGTATATATCGACGTGACAGTGATGGAATAAAGATTCCATAGCCCAATGGATGTTTTGCAGAGTAGCATATAGGTTCAATTTAGTGGCAGAAGGCATTGATCTATAGGTTCTTGAAGCCTCACAAGGAGGACTTCATCCCGCAGCAGGAGCCAGATGTTATAGCTAGGTTTTGTTTCTAGATTACATGTTATTTAGAAAGCATTTTTTTTCATATTTGTTTTAATTTTGAATCTAGTTTCGAGGTATTAGAGTCATCGGCATATTTTTATTTGATTCCATGCCATTTCTTTTTTAATTTACTTTATTTTGTTGGTTTTATAGTTTTAATGGGCTTATTAGGTGTATATTTTTCTGAGAAGTCGAAAAAATCTATCATAAGGTTTGATCTAAGTTGAATCATACTACTTAACCCTTTGTTTTGAAGCCATGTGTCAAAAATATTTGTCAGGCAGATTCCTGTAGCACAAAAGGTAGGGATCGTGAACTAAAGCGCTACAAGAAAATCGAGGCACTTAAAAAAGTATAATGTCATCTCGTTGGTTGTTCAAAATCGCAAATGATGGGGTTTTTACATGTGTAAAGAGAAAATGATATGTGTATAGACCTTGCAATCATTATGACAAATGTGTACAATAAGGTAAGGATTATGCTGGTAAATTGCAGCTGTCTTGAGTCTCGAATGTTGGAAATTTCTTAAGCATTAATGATAGCACATCCACGGAGTTTGTTCAAATATAGTGATGAATTTGACGAGCATATGAGAAACTGAGAAGATCGTGGGTTCACCTTTTACTTTTCTGATTTGACAAAAATTATTAAATGACCTGGGTGTAATCGTGGATATCAAAGATGGAACTTAGGAGGTTTTTTTTACATGAATGAGGACAGGAGAGCATATTTTCAGCATTACAAATCATCATAGTGACAGGTATGCAACAAGAAATAGAAAACGTTAACTAAATCATGATTTGCATTGACAAAGGGTTAATTCTGACAAGGGAAATTAAGAAATTACAAGTTATGGTCCTGATGTTTCTCAGATTCTAGTCTATTGCTATAGTGACACATTTTCAAGATAGTTTTAACTATTTTTTGAAAGAAAGATACAGTTAGGGTTTAGTGCAAAGAAATGAAGAGGAGTGGAAAAACCAACAAGGCCGAGCCTTCTGACATGGGTTGGGCTAAAAGTTTTCCTGAATGTGCAAAATTGTTTCAGAGAGCAGGCTGGTTTAAGTATTTTGAAAAAATTGATGGTTATCATTCTGAAGTATCATAAGGGTTCACTCAAAGGTTAGAGAGAGATACAGTTCTGTTCAATATCGTAAAAATTGAGTTAACTAGAGAGCTGATAGTAGAAGCAACAGATATTGTTGATGAGGGTGAATTTTGGTTTAAAAAAATACCATTTACCTTCGATTGAAAGGATTTCCTACTGCCTGAAGTTGTAGCAGACTGGGGAAAACGTATGCATGTACAGAATTTCAAACTTGAGTGGAGGGAGACTGTTAATATTTTACAGAGTTATATAACTTGTGAAGGTAGATTTGCTTCTGTCTTTAAGTATCATATCATATTTTTACAGCACCTAAACCAAGAATCGAAGATGAATCTCCCCTTCTTCTTCCTAAAGAGTCTGCAGAAAATGTCAAGTAGGGTAAACAGACATCAAGATCATACCAAGAACTCAATTTTCCATCATGGACTGATAAAACTAATCATTTGTATTGTGCTTTAGAAAAAAAGGAAAAACTTGGGATTACTTCTTGTTTTGGTCAGGGTTTCAAAGTGAAAAAGAAGAACAGTCAAAAAAGAGATAGATGAATAAACTTCACATCCTGGTTAAAAGATTGAAGAAGGAAGACATTCTTGACTCAGCAAAAGAGAATGCTCAAGTGGAATCTTTAGCTCAGAATCTTGAAGAACCTGTAGGTGGAGAGCAAAGACAGATTGATGAAGATAACCAGATAGAAATTTCTAAAGATGTGGAAGAAGTCCAGGTAGCAGTTTTAGAACAGGTAGAAGAAAAGAAATCAGTTGATTTTGATCAGGATATCAATGATATCCAAGAAAACATGGCAGATGCTTATGTTCCAGCTGAGATTGAAGTGGAGAACATACAGAGTCCCAGTAAAAAAACTAAAGGAAAGTCAATGGTTGAATTAAAAATTGAAGGTGTACTAATTTCCAGTCTAAAGTTTGGTGGCAGGTCTTATGCAATGATAGGTGAGTCAAATTGGAGACCCAAAACAAGACCAAAGAACAAGTTAAGACTGAATATGAAAAAGCTTTTGAATCCAAAGTTGGCTAAGGAGAAGGTTACTGTGATAGAAGACTCCTCATCTCGAGAATATTTAAAAGAAGATGAAGACCTGAATTCTGAGCACGTAGATAGTAAGAGAGAAGATTCAATGATTGTGAAGCCTTCTCTAGTGAAAGACATAGTTGAAGAACAGTCCAAAGATTCCAATTTTAAGGGAGATAAATCTCAAAAGGTTCCTATAGCAGTCACAGAGAAGCATGAAGAAGATGATGAGGCAATATTCAAGAAATTAAATATCCCTTGGTTATCTGAGGAAGCTTCTTCATTCCAAGAAGGAAAGTTCATAGACTCAGAGAATGAAAATCTTCATAAAACATTTAAATAGTACAAGTATCAAATTGATTTCCTGAGTGAAACAAATTAAGGTTTGGTTATGGCAAATAGGAGGTTAAGAGAAGATCTTGAAGATATTAATACCCATTATTAGGAGTTGCTTGTGGTTTCAAAGGAAGCATTGAAAAGGAAGAGGCAGACACAAAGTAAATTTGAAGAGTTAAATCAAAAAATTCAAGATTCAATTAGAGGAAATTTCAACTCAAAATGGGCCTTTTAACTTTTATTCAAATTCCATGTCATCATGTGTTAGCTAATGAAATTGCTTTAAATTTGAAATACCAT
>LPNX010014222.1:2204-29704 GCA_001517045.1 Pseudotsuga menziesii
TATAGTTACAAAATAAATAGCATTAACTAATCAGTATTTAACGATTGTGTTAACATACATTTATGCTATTTAAAAGTTTTTAAATTTTTGAAATTTTTGAAATTTTTGGGGTTTTGACATTACCTTTGACCGCCTCTACGAGACTTTGTTGTTCCCTGGTAACAAGATCACATCAATCAATTAAGAGAAATATTTCGCATACGGAAGAACCTCCAAGCTCCAATCAAAACCTTTAAATGTGCTTAGGCTTTCCATTTATCTACATCCTTAAAATACTCTGTCTTTTTTAATTAATCAAAAAATATTTTCTATAAATAATATTTCAATGTGAAATAGCAAGGAAGCTCAACGTCAAAGTAGTCCATTGATTTATTACTAATTTATCGCGATGTTTTGCCTCCATTCCTGCACAGTAGTTCCAGTTCTGAATCCTATGAGCGAAGGACTTAATAGGTTAGATTTCTCCCAGTATAACAAGAGCTACGAGGTGGCAATGTCCTTGATATTGAAGATAGTTATTGTTATAAGATGGGATCTATAGAAATAACAACATATATACCTAAGGCCTTGTTTCTTGGTTAATTTGACTATGTAAAATCAAATCAAATAGAGTTAATTATTTCAAGTGAAGCTAAAACAATCCAATTGCGAAAGTAATTTACAAACAAGTTGCAAATTACTAAATTGACATTGAAATTAATATTGAATATGTTTGATTCAATTAGACTCGCAATTGTTTAATGTTAAAACATTTTCTTTCTCAAATTATAAAATTAAATTACAACACATGCTTTTAAATTTTAGGAAATCAACATTTGATTATATGCATAGAAAAATTATATAAATATTAAAAAATTAAGTTTAAAAATATATTATATGATTTTCCTTCATAGTTTTCTAGTTTACTGCAAGGTCATGGACTTTCTATGTCTAATTAAAATTTACCGTTTGCAACATAACACTCGCCTCCAAGGATGTCCTCCAAGTTGACTTCATTAAAATTTATTGTTTGCAACATAACACTCGCTATCCAAGGATGTCCTCCAGGTTGACTCTCTTGTCATGCAACCACTGACACCTTTATAATAAAAATTTCTACAACAGCTGACACCTTGTAATAAAAGTTTCTACAACAAATGACACCTTTATAATAAAAATTTCTACAAATCTCCCGACTTTGTTTCTGCCATGGAACGAGTGTTTATGTTGGCTCGCTAGATAATTATGTACCACTAAGTTATATGCTATGAAGAGAGGGTAGATATTTTCTTAGGAGGTCATAAATAATATTATGTTGATAGAAATTTAACTCTATCCTTTAATAATATAAACAAAGAAAAATTGATTGCGAGTTTTTTTTGTTAGGAACCTTTTATTGGGAGGATAAATCTTTCTAATTAAAAAGAAAAGCAGTGTAGAAAATAAAAACCTGGATATATATTAAAGGATTATATAAAATACTAAGAAATTAAGTTTACAAAATAAATTTAAAATTATGTGAATACTAAGAAAGCAAGTTTAAAAAATAAACAAAATTTTTATTTATTATTAAAAATCTTGGTAGAAAATAAAAACCTGATGTGAGGGCAGGGCATAGGGTATATATAATTGAAAAAATAAAATTTCAAAGTATATTAAATCGCCTATGTTATTTTTGGAGCGGCGATGAGCAATACATTAGGATTTGAGCCCAATTATCTTTGAATAACCACTCACTGTGGTTCAAGGCCACATTGAAGCATAGCTCCACTTCCAGGAATTGCATAGAGGAGGAAGAGGCCTCTCCACGATGGAGTATGACATTGAGGGACTGCAAGCAAGTGCAAAGCAGGAGACTCGAATGCAAGGTGAGCAACATACATCATATACAGTTTGGTACTTTCAGAATTTTAGTGACTCTTACATATATTTCTACATACTCTTGCCTCGGTACTATCAAATCATCACTTGTATGATGATTGAAGAAGTTTGGAAACGCCCAATTCACAGGGGTATGGGATAACATATTTTGTTTTGTATTATTAATATTCAATTTGTTATGGGGTATGGAATCTGTTCCATAGGAATATATAGGCATTTATATAGTGAAAAAAATTCACTTGTTGTCATGATATTGTAACCTCTTCTCGAGATTCAGGTTTGCATGAAGCATTTCGATTGAGACGAAATTTTGATTCTTTATTCCTGAAATACCAAGCACAATCTCATGGTATTTCACGATCTGATCTCCATTTGTGTTGCAATATCTACGCATTGTATTACAAGATACAAAATTTAGCACAAAAGGTGGGTGGGTGTATTATAATAAAAATCCTATTTCAGTCTAATAAGGTAATAAGGTACCATATGAGGAAAAAACTTGGTTCCCTGTGACTAGACGATTATTCTAGTAAAAACTTAAAAAACATTCCTGCGATTAAGTGAAGACGATAGGAACCAAGGTCTTTCTTTGTTAAATGAGGATAGTACATAAAAAATACCATTCTAGCTCTCGTGTCATAGGATCACCTTGACTAAATGTGAACACTCTGTCTCTCTCTGAATATGAATACTCTTCCTTGCCTCTCTAGCTAGTGGCAACGTCTCTGCTCAAAAAGTTTAAATTGCTATGAAAATGTTTAAATTGATATCAACTGAAAAAAATCCATATATATCAAATTCGAGGGTATGTTTAAATTGATATCAGCTGAAAAAAAATCCATGTATATCAAATTTGAGGGTATCTATCTAGGCCATCTCTATCGAAGAACTAAACTAGAGCTATTAAACAACCATTGCTACTAAACACTAAATGAAAAACATAACGAATTTATAAACATATAAAATCAAGCCATTGCTACTAAACACTAAATGAAAAAACAAAACGGATTTATAAACATCTTACCGTTTTAGTATAGTTTACCTTTACTTTGTTCTCTTTGACATGGGGGACTTTAGTTGAAGATAAAGTTTGTTTTTTTCGCAGTGTTGAATTTTCATTCAAGGTAAACACAACAAGGCAGACACGACATAACAAAAAAAAATTGACTTCAATTCATTCCCTTTTCTTAGACTTAAAGACAACACAGATACCCCACTACACCAAGAATACGACGCGACGTGACTCGACATGACTGACCTTACCTTTCCTAGCATAATGAGACAAAAAAATCAAATAAAAGATACTCTACAGTATCTGGACTAAACACATAGGCAAAAATCAATGAAAAAATACACATTCATATTCAAAACGTTGCAACTTACAAAGTTGGCTTCCTCTTCCCGTGTTTCTTTTCCTCCACTACTTCTATAAATCTTTCATTTCTCTAATCACAACAAGCACTACACAATCCAGATCTCGACTTGGAGCCTAAAATCCATCCTGTTGGCAATCTATCTACCAAATCAAACCCCGAAACCCTCTCATTTGATATTTTCATATTAGGGCTAATCATTCTTTTGGCCATGGAAGAAGCTCCTTTAGTGAAAATCAACTGGTTGACGAATTCCATTAAATAGTCGTCGAACAAGAAAACAAAGCTGCCTGTGAGAACAATGACTTTATTCGACTCCTGTAGTGTACATATGGCCTCGATTGCATGGCGTCCTAGGGTTTTGGATCCCAATAAAACAATGTTGTTTGAGGTGTTCAGAGAAATCGATGAGCCAACGCCATTTGAGTTTGCAGGAGAAGGCATGGGAAATGGATTCAAAGGATTGCATGAGACTAAGGGAATCTTATTGTCTCCGGTGTCGATTTATAGAACAATACCATTTCTTTACATGATACACTCCACTGAGCAAAAACAACCCTATATTGCAAATACCCAAAAGAGGAACACATAAATGACAGCCTGACCTGCATATCAAATGGAACCTGAAACACCACCATAAGAGTTCCTTAGCCTTACTTTAATCCTGTTACCATGGATACCGAGAACCGAAACTGTAAACACAATGCAAGCGTATAATCCAAGGTCGAGTTGTCATCACACCCTCGACTTACTCTACCAACACATTAACTCCAAAGGCCACGTTGTCGTCCGTTTAAAGCTACAATGTATGGTACATGCATGACTAATGATGAAAAAACGCCGACAATGTTGGGAGCAGGTTCTCGAGGCATTACGTCATGCTTTTTCCAACCAATAAAATTCGTAGCACAATCCACAAGGTAGTTATGATGTCTATCAGATGTAAGGAAAAAAATTTATTTTTAAAAACCGTTTAATAATTTTATTGAAGATTGATCTTAAAAATTAGGCAATGCAAAAAAAATATTCGATTTGTACGGAAAAACTAATTGTTGCGAACCATTTATAAATGTCCCTAGTCAGGACTTAATAATAACAATTTCTATATCACCTTCCTTCCAAACCATGGATAATTTAGTCGAGCTGCATTAATAACTCCAAATTAATGCCAACTACTAAAATCACAACACCACTGACACAAGCTTAAATGTCGAGTTACTAGGCCTCACAATGCATTAAAATTGCAGTGATCTGGTTCACATGATTTGCCTTCAGAACACTCCATTCATGGACATGTTTCCCTAGCTGACATCATCCTTCCACCAACCAATAAATGCACACATAAATATTTGAATTAGAAAATATATAATAAAATCCTGAACATAGTCTTAGCAACAAAAATTTATAAAAAACCTGCACACACTCTTCTCAAAACTTATTCTTCAAAGCTATCACAATATCTTTCACTTAACCTGCATCAGCTAAAACATTTAAAGAGCCTAACGTCACCCCGTTGGGGTGTGGTGGGAAACACATAACCAGGTAGACATCAACCTCAAACAACCAATTAAACACCAAAAAACTGTTATTTAATTTTTTTTTCTAAATAAATTTTCATTTCCTATGTCCAAAAATCAAGCATATATTTAGCTACAAACAACTATGATTTTTCATTGTTATATATAAATCAATGAAAAATGATAGTTGATGAATCATTAATGCATGGATAACATGTGGTTGTTGGACAAACAATCCATTTAACTAGAAAAAATTGGGTGACCACAAGTAGCTAAACATATTAACTGATTACAAATAGCCATGCAAAATAAGTAATAATTAATTATTAGGATTTGGTTTAAGTTTCAAATCTATGCCACTCTCAATATTTTCTACATTTTGTCTTAGGTGAGGTGTTTCTGTTGAAGGCCTACTTGCAAGGGAAGATTGTTGCACTAAAATTGTGAATGCGGAATATGGCTTCAGTCATTCAGAACCTGCAGCTTCATTCTGACCCTGCATCAGCAGTGCTTGAGCTCCTTGCTTCAAAGAACAACAATTGTAGAGGTTGTTCGTTGCTAATTGCAAACAAGATCTGCAGTCATTGATGGATATATTTGTCCAACAGTGAACTAGACCGTAAACGATTCCAGTGGAATATATGCAATGGATCCGAAGGAAAATCCCTTGTTTGCAGGATAATAAGCTTTATCAGACAAGTTGGAAAGGAGTTTTGAAGTAGTGGTACTCAAATTGTTTAGGTTATATCATATGTACCACTATGGTTTAGGATTTCCTGTAGATATGTCCCGTGGGTGTCAATCTTTGAGAAGAAGTTAGAGTTGTGAGTTAAGTGATCCTTGAGGTCGAAGTTTATCGTAGCTGCATCAAAGTTGAAGATGTATTCAATTTGCTGTGCTAATTGTTGCATAGGTCTCTGAAATGCTTTGAAGCTGAAGGTAGCTACAACATTAAAGCTAAAGGCAGAGGTCAATGTATCAAAGTTGAAGGTGACACCTGTGGCTGGGAAAGAGGAGCTAAACAAATCTGTAAATTGAGGTGCATGCTTAATCTTGATATCCTATGGCAATATTTTCCTAGTCTAGTCAATAAACCTGGAATCGTTTCTTCTATGGTTTTGGATTCCATTTCAATTCTATTACCTGCCATTTTTTTTTCATTTCTTCTATGGTTTTGAATCCAGTCTCTACCTACTTTTATACAAAGAAATATTTTTTAGTCTTCTTACCACTACTACAAGTCGTATTTTTGTGTGGAAAGAAAAAGCAAAGATCAAGTTTTTTCTTCAATGTTTTCTCCATTAACCATTTCTTCAAAGTTATCTATCGTTTCCTTTTAAGATCCCTCTGTATATCTGGTAAGAAATGAGGCCATAGTTTTCATTTCAAAGTATACTCTTCTCCATGTGTTTCACATTCATAGAGATGCCTTTTGGCATTCATTCCTAGTTTGAATTTTTATGTGGACTCTATTGTTGCGGTGACCATCTTCCCTCGTTAACACGCACTGGAAGTGAATTATGGTGTTACTTGACTCTTAAAGAGAGTAAAGAACATTGAATTTATGTCTCTTGGATTAAACAATATCTCTCCACTGGTGACTGATCTGTTTACTCACCTCGTAAACATGCACTGTGAGAGAATGGTGTTACATGACTGTTAAAACAGAGCAAAGAACATTGAATTTATCTATATGGGATCAACTAATGAATCAGTGAGAGATCAAATTCCATTTTTTTTAAATGTGAAGTTAATTTTATTTTTAAGATTATTCCTCTTGGTCCTTTATAGCTTTTCTTTTCGAGTGCAAAGAAATGATTTGTCAATGAAATATTGCTTTAGAAAATTAATTTAACCACACATTAATAGAGGTTCTGATTTGGCTAATATTTTGACTGATAAATTGTACTGAAGAAAGGTGTGGTATTCAAGCAGGTTGTCCTGAGTGAAGTGAAAGGTCATGTACAAGTTATCACTCTTAATAACCCAAGTAAACTGAACATCATTAGTAGGGAAATGGTAAGATACTCAACCATCTCTTTTCATTACTGAACCACGGTTAACGCAGTACCCCATGCAAATGTTTTCCTAACTTGGCTCGACAATTCCACTAATATGATATTCAGGTAAGCCGATTAGCTGATCTCTATGAAAAAAGGGAGAAAGAGAATGATGCAGAGATGATTCTCATCAAGGTAAAACTGTCCACTAGTTTTGATTGCAATATTTATTGTCAAAATGTAAGTACAGTACCACTATCGGACCTTTGTTAACATCTGTGTATTTCCTCCAGGGAGCCGGTCAAGCATTTTCTACAGGCCATCCTTAACAAACATGTACGTTCGGTCCATCCAACGGATCAACAGTGAAATCAATGGTTGATTTCACTGTTGATCCGTTGGATGGACCGAACGTACATGTTTTTTAAGCTCAGGCTTTTCTGCAGGGGGACTTGAGAGCATTGTATTATGGGAAGGCAGGTTGGTGACCAAAATTTTTGAACATTGACATCTTTACTTCTTGGGCATAGTTTCAAAGGAGTTCGCTATTAGATAGCAAGCTTTTGTGACAATAGATGTTCATTGATTTCTCATTCTAGTCATGGTGTCTATTATTTTCCTATTCTTTTTTCTGCCCCAAAATCTATGAACTGTTAGGTACATCTGAGACATTTTTATCAATGATATTAATCTTAGAAAATATTCAATTGCACATAGATCTTACTAAATTTTGTGGAAGTGTTAGGTACATCTGAGACATTAATATCAATGATATTACTCTTAGAAAATATTCAATTGCACATAGATTTTGTGTATGTGCGTGTTAGTGTGATAAATTTTGTGTATGTGTATTAGTGTGATCAACATGTTAGCAAAAACCGAGCCCACAAACTTGAGTTACTGCTCAGTTCTAAAAAAATCACACTGACTTCTTTTTCTTGGACCCGACTCTTTTACCTCTACATACTTTTACTTGTTGGTCCTACGGACAGTTACTTGTCGATTATACTGACATACTATGACAAAAAATTGTTTGTTCCACAACTTAGACAGAACTTAACCGACCACTTGTCGGTTTGACCACTTCCACAACGTGTCGGTTTCACTCGATCGTTTTACTTGGACTCACTTGCTCTAGTTTGGTTTTAGTCAGAATTTACAAATGATATTTCTTAGTCTAAAAGACTTAAGAAATTACAAATGTTTTTCACTTGCCAGTAAAATGAAGTAAAAACCGACACAATCAACAATTCAACAAAACTATAAAAACATATAACCAAACATTTAGGAAGACTTGTGTCGACCACTCTCCCGTAAAACTTGAAACTTTTACTAGGTGAGAAATTTATGGATTCTTTGATATTTCACTCAAACAGTAAATGTAAACAACATTTAATCAAGTAACTCTAGAAAGAATGTGCAGCTAAATAAACATGCATTCAACCATAAACTATTTGATTTATATAACTTGTTGGTACATAACAAAGAACTATATTGCCGTAAATAAAAACTTGAAATTTACATAAATGTTTAACCTTTTACAGAGCTTTGTCTCTCGACATCTTCAAACACACAGAAGCTTGAGCTTCGACACAATTCTTTCTTCACTCTCTGCTACGATCTCTGAGCTCTCTCTCGCTCTCTTTGCTTGTCTATTGTGTCTAACTTGATTTACAATTTTCTTCTTCTATTTATAGGCAACCTGAAATTGCTTCTCCGTGAATCTACATACTTGCCATTAATGGTTGTAATAACTATCTACCTACAAACTTAGCTTCAGAAATTAATTCAACTGGTCTACATTGTTGAATCGTGGACTCTTCACTCTTGTCAGACTGACCGACAAGATTTGAACTGAAACAGACTCTGACAGAATCGGCTAAGCTCCAATACGGATATGCAAGTAATTAATATTTCCAACACAACCAAACTTTTGGCAGACAAACATACTATTGAGCATTTTTACAAAACATGTTGGCTTCAATATCACATCCATACATACAAGAAAACACTCGTGAGGACTGCTACTTTTTTCTTATACTTGGGCCAAGCGAGCTTTTTTCCCTTCTATAAATAACTAGGTTTGATCGAGAACAGCAGGAGCAGCAAAACCGAACCTGATCCAAAGAAATTAGAATCAGATAAGATCGATGATAAGGAATAAAGGGGCACCTATGCATCTAATGCTCTAGCGACAACCGAGAGTCACTCTCTAAGGAGTAGCGCCTGCCCAGTCGAAAACTATATAGGCCAGCCTGAACACGAAACCCATATGAGGAGTGAGTGCCGCTGATAAGGAAATAAGCCTGGTTGATCATTTGTTTATTCCCTGGGATTATCCTATTTCAATCCCCTATAAAATTAGACTTCATCTAGCCCTCATCCCTCCACTTTCACTACCCTTATACATTGACTTGAAGTAGACTCTTTGACCCCTTTTGTGCGCCCTATGGTTAGAGTTAAGATTGAGTGAAGGTCCTACTTCCTAGTCGCTAGAGCTCACTTATAACTTTTCATGTGTAAAAATGATTGCAGGCATTTTGTCATTCAAGACGCATGGTAACTATAGATCAGAAGAATAATCTGTCTCTTCGTATATGTCATTTAAGACGTGTGCTACCTCTCGAGAAAAATAATTGCTTTGGCAGAAGAATATATATATACTTTCTTTTCCATATTTGAGTGACCTATTTTTAGTCTATTTTACTTTTACTATGAATTACTCTTGCAAAAATAGAGAAGAATCTAAATCAAAACATGGAAGGAGTTAGATAATAATTGGAGGCATGGGCGGATTGCCTTTTATTTTTTATTTCAAAAAGTAATTATTATATTTACACTATACTTGCTCATGAAATTTCCTTTGCAAGTATTAGAGTCTTACGTTTAATATTATTTTATATTTTATATTTAATTTAATTTTAATTTATTTTTTATAATATTTTTTCATAACTTTTTATTTATAGAAAAAAGGTGGAGAAATTTTTGTTTTTCTTAAAATTAAGACAATTTGTGTTTTCGTTATTTTATAATTTATTAAGTCAATTTGTATTTTTGTTATTATATAATTCATTGCTCGCGTCAACACACCACTCATACATTCTGCTTTTATGGTTTTTATTAAGAGGATGGTTAAAAGGACTTATAAAGTATAATCCGCATTATGATGATTGAGTTGCGGGTTTGGGTTTAAGCTTCATCAAGCTCTCTCGATGGCGCGGTGCACCCTTAGGGTTTCGCACGGAAGTCGGCGTTGTTCTTGCTGCTGGGGTTGGTCTGCGGAGACAAGATTTTCACATCGCGTGGTTTTTCCATAAGCCCTATCACCCAGTTTTCCTGTCGTCCTTCCTTTTCTTGTTTGACGGGTTTTTATCCCATTGTGCGTTATCAGCTCAGTTTCTTTTCTCTTCTCGTCAGTTTCTCTGCTTTGCTATCTTGGGGTGGTGGTATTTTTTGTTGAGCTATTTGAACTGTGTAGGGTTTGGTGCTATCGTGGGGGTTCCTCTGGTCTGTGTTTCTTTTTGTTGTGGTGCGTCTTCGCCCACTGTGGTTTCTTGCTTGGTCTGGTTACTGTGTTGGTCCCCCACTGGCGGTATACCACATGGAGTTCCTCTCCTTTACCCGGGGACTAGTACCAACCATGTATAAAAAGTGGGAATGCAGATTTTGTCTGTCTTTTTCTTTACTCTTCTGTGGGTTCTCCTGTTTCTCGAGGTTGTATGGGGTTTTGTAGGCATCATGGGTCACCACCCTTGCATGAATTTTTTACGTTGTTTTTTGATTTCCTAGGTACCTGTTACTCATTAGTGCCTTCATCACCTTGTGCTTTCTGTCTTGTAGGCACTCATTGTCACCTTGTTTCACGGGGTTGACTTCTGGGGTCTCTTCGGCCTCCTGGGGCACTTGGTTTTAATTTGTTCTATCTGGGGTTTGCGAAGATTTGTCCTTGTTTTGTAGTAGTCAGGTCCTTTTGCTTTTTTGTGAATGGTTTTTTTTGTTGGCCCGGTCTGCACGTCGTGGTTCCAGGGTTTCATCCGTCTTAGGGGTGAAAGGCCTTGTGTTTTCTGTTAGGGTTTGTCCTTCCTGTGGGTTTCAGTCACTGGGGGGATGACGTTATTTTGTTTCTAGTAGGACTTTAACCTCTCCCGGGTTTCGTGTTGAACTGGTCTCTCCTCTTGACAGGTGTGTCGGGACACTTGTCGATCAACCTTTCTGCTCTTTGTTTTTCACTACCATTATGGAAAAAATACGGGAGATTTGTGGGACTCCTCTCACCATCGCAGGAAAAGGAAATTCAAGGGTATCAAATCCCTCACGAGCAAGTTCCGCTATGTGTATGGACACGATATTTTCATGCACCGGGTGGAATCTTTGTGTACAAGAGCTCTGGTGGGTAGGCTAGAATATTGTCACATGGGGAAAAAAGAATGGGTGGAATGGGCAACTGAACACTGGAAGCCACTTCTTACATACATTCCCACCATCAGTCTGCTCTCCAAAGGCTGGATAGTCTTCGTATTCTTGGAAGTTGAACATGCGTCTGTCATCCTTGATATGCTATGGAGAATTGGGAAAGGCTCCCTGGTCTTAGGACGCTGGCATGCGCATTTTGATCCCTTAAGGGAAAGGGTGACTAAGCGCCACCTTTGGGTTCTCTTACCCTCGTTGTCCTTCCCCCTTTGGAGCAAAAATATCCTGGAAGGTATCGCCAACACCATTGGCAGATTTGTTGCAATTGATGAATATTATCATCTCATCTTTGATAAAAGGATGGCGAGGGTGCTAGTTGAAATGGCTTCTAGTCTTCCGGCCATTAGAGGAAATTTGAGGTCTAAAATGGGCCTCCTAAGGAAAATAATAAAATAATAGTTAAAATAATAAAATAATAGTTATTAATTTTGGAGGGAGAATGAAGAAAACTACTTTTTTTGTTCATATTTTCGACATATCTCCCTGTGTTTTTACTCAAATTTCGAGTGGGAGAGCTCGTTGGATGCAGAATTTAATTTTGCATCCAACGAGTACCCACACTACATACTTTTGACAGACCCTACTACCCCAAAATTAAGACATACCTGAAAAATGTGATGATGACATCATCATCATGATTTTTCAGGTATTTCTTGTTTTTGGGGTAGCAAGGTCTGTCAAAAGTATGCAGTGTGGGTACTCCTTCGATGTGGAATTAAATTCCACATCCAATGATCTCTCCCACTCAGAATTTGAGTAAAAACACAGGGAGATATGTCGAAAATACGAACAAAAAAAATAGTTTTCTTTTATGACAAATATGTCAATTCAACCATTATGGTTGACTCATTTGTGATGATGACATCATCATCATGGTTTTTCAGGTATTTCTTGTTTTTGGGGTAGCAGGGTCTGTCAAAAGTATGCAGTGTGGGTACTCCTTGGATGTGGAATTAAATTCCACGTCCAATGAGCTCTCCCGCTCAGAATTTGAGTAAAAACACAAGGAGATATGTCGAAACTACGAACAAAAACAGTAGTTTTCTTTTATGACAAATATGTCAATTCAACCATTATGGTTGACTCATTTTATTGAAATTCTATTGGTTCTTGAATTCCAACTCAAAAATTTATTGTTGGCACGTTTTCTTATAAGGCCCATTTTAGACCCCAAATTTCCTCTAATGAGAGGTCGAGATACTTTGTAAGGAACGCCTATTTGTACAATGATTGGACTACCCCCATGTACCCTTTCGTTGTAGCCGTTGTCATGACATTGGGAACCTCCGTAGATCCTGTCCTCTCCTCCTTCGAAGTACTTCTTGTTCAAGCAGGGAAGGATCTTCCGATCCACGCTCTCCCATTCTCGACTTTGCTCCGGCTCATCCGAAGACAGGTATTTACTCTCAAGCTCTCTCCCTCTTTGGTGAAGTATCAGATTCTATGCTTGATGCACTGGATGTATTTGATGCAGGTTTAGCCCATGACAATTCTTCGGGCCGTGATTTGACCTCTGTCCCCCCCCTTGGTCACCCCCTTTGAGTCCCCTCCCTCTTCACCTCCTTGCACTACTGTTACTCCTCCCCTTCATCCTTTACCCCAGGACTATGTCCCTTCCATTACCCCGGCGGTTCCTCCTTTACTATCACTTGAGGATTTTCCTCCCCTTCCGAGGCATGTTTCTCCAGTTTTACATGTCCCCTTGTCACACAGCCCCTGTTCGTCACCCTCATTCTCTGATCCCTCTCTCCAGAAATCCATGTCTATATTCTCTGCAAAAACCCCCACTTCTCCCTCTACCCTTCCTTTGAACTCCATTTGTTTTGAAAACGTCATGGTCCGGAAAAAGAAGAAGGAAAAGTCAGGTTCTCTAGGGTTAGAGTCCTCTGACAATCCTCCTTACACCCCTCTTTCTATGTGAATTAAAAATGTTGCAAGGGGCATCACTAGAAATCTTCCGCGGGGACCTAGAGCATCGCCTCCCCTCCCAGATGTTCCTTAATGAAGATTTTATCTCTCAATGTACGTGGTCTGGGAGGCAAGACCAAACAATGTTTCCTTCGTACTCTTCTTCACTCGATCTCTCCTGATTTGATTATGTTCCAAGAAACGATGTGCAGTACTTACCCAACCCTCCTTGCTTTTTCAAAACTTATGCAAAATTGGGAATTTGTGCTACGAGTGCCTTGGGCCTCTCGGGAGGCTTGCTCACTGCCTAGAATCCTCTTTCAGTTAGATGCCTTACTTTTGAAATGACTGCTAGGATCCTTGTCAAGGCTAAGATCTATGGTCTGTCAACCTCTTTGGCTATCCTAAACTGCTATGGTCCTTACAGAAACTGGGAGCACTTCTGGGATAATGCTCTTTCTGGAGGCCTTCTTAATACACCGAATTTGATTCTTATAGGGGACTTAAACCTAACTCTGAGTGCCTCTAAGATCTGGGGTAATAAAGTTGTTATCGATCCTCTTGGTCCACACTTCAAACATCTTTTTTCCTCGATCGACCTAGTGGATATTGCCCCACTTTCTGATGGTCCCACTTGGAGAAATGGGAGGGCTGGGGAAGATGGGATTAGTAAAAGGCTCGATCGTTTTCTATTATCCTCCTCCTTGATCCCTGAACTTCATAGATACCATGTGTGGGATCACCCTTCGGACATCTCTGACCATTTTTCGATCTGTCTTAAATTGAAAACTTTGGAGGGATCCCATAACTATCCATTCAAGTTCAATAGATCTTGGATTTTGGACCCGGATTTCACTCTTATGGTCAAAAGGGCGTGGCCTGATCCAATGCCCTCTATAGTTGATGATGATATGGGTTTACTTTCACATAAGCTTAGGATGCTCAAAAGTGAGGTCAAGTCTTGGATCAAATAGAAAGTTACTGATATAGAGAAGGAATCCCAAAGCCTGGATGATGAAATCAGATCTCTTTTATCATCCTCCACATCGAGCATTCTCACCCATGAATATCAGATGGAAATGAACATGCTCATATCTAAGAAAAAGACATTTTGGAGCATCATCTGCTTACCTGGAAGCTCAAGAGCAGAACTAAATGGGCAGCTCAAGGTGATTCTAATACGAAATACTTCCATGTCTTAGCTTCCGGACTCAGAAACCAGAATGCCATTTGGGCCTTAAAGGATGAGGAGGGGTCATGGGTGGAGGATGAGGCAGGCCTGAAGGATATGGGACTAAGTCGTTTCTCTTAGATCTTAAAAGATGACAAGCGATCCTGTATCTTGGCACAACTCAAAGTTATCATGTTTTATCCTTCTATGCTATCTTCCGAGGGAGCTAGATGCTTCATTGAGAATGTTTCTCTGACAGGGATTGAGGGAGCTCTGAAATCTTTTAAAAAGGATAAGAGTCCTGGGCCGGATGCTTGGCCTATTGAGTTCTTTCTTCACTTTTTTGATCTACTAGGTAGAGATATACTTAAAGTTGCGGATTGTTCTAGGATGTCTAGAAGGATCACTCCTTCTTTAAACTCCACCTTCCTTGCCCTGATTTCTAAGAAGGACAAGCCTATTACTTTTGCCGATTTCAGACCCATATCTCTATGTAATTTGGTATACAAGCTCATTTCAAAGATTATTGCTGTCAGATTAAAACCACACTTGGACTCTCATATCTCTCAGGAACAGTTTGGATTTCTCAAAATCGTCAAATTGTTGAGCCCATTGGTATTACATAGGAGATATTTCGTACTGTCAGGACAAAAAACATTTGTGCCCTTATCCTTAAGCTGGACTTGGTAAAATCTTTTGACATAGTTAACTGGTCGTTTATTAGACTCATTTTGATCCAGATAGGGGTTCCTCTTCTGGGGGTTAATTGGATTATGGGATGCTTAACATCAACAAACTTTGTTTTACTAGTAAATGGAACTCCTTCAAATTTTTTCGGTGCATCCAGGGGCATTCGACAAGGCTATCCCTTGTCTCCCCTGTTGTTCATCCTAGCCATTGAAGGTCTCAGTCTCTTGATTAAGGATGCCAAAGTAAATGGTCTTATCAAAGGTATTAAAATCTCCTCAGCCCTTTCACTTACCCACCTCTTATTCGTGGATGATGTTATACTCTTGGGAACTGGAACCCTTCTAAAATGGATGGCTTTTGAGGTCATTTTAAGCACCTTTTGCAAGGCTTCTGGGATGAGCATTACTGTTGAAAAATCGAGGTTTCTCTTTAATATCATTGATGAAGGATCACTTCTCAGTATTGCCAGCGTTCTACCTTATAAAATGGAAAATATCTCAAATGGCTTCAAGTATCTCGGCTACTTCTTAAAACCTCTGGGGTACATGGTAAATGATTGGCTTTGGCTGATACAAAATTTTGAAAGAAGGATTAACCACTGGTCACATAAATTTCTCTCCCTAGGTGGAAGATTGGTACTTGTACAAGTATTTTTTATCTAGCTTACCTGTTTACTAGCTGGCACTAGCTCTGATTCCAGTCTCTATTCTGGACAGACTCGGGATGTTAACCTTTGATTTTATATGGGGCTCTTCGGGGAATAAAAACAAATATCATTGGCAAACTGGAAGCACCTTTCTTGTCCAAAAGAGGCAGGTGGTTGGGGTATACAAAATCTTTCATGGTTTAGTACTGCCTTGAGACTAAAAAACTTTTGGATTTGCCTCCATGATTTGGAATGGTTTATTGAACACCCTCTTGTGGCTTGGGAAATGCCTGGCGTGGCATGTTGGAAATGGTCAGGATATCCTTGTGGGTATCGATCCAATTATTGGAACCCATTCTCTCATAGATCTCCCTCTACGTCTACGAGAATATCTTGAGGATTATGGCATCTTATCCCTCAACCATGCACATAATTCTCTCCCAGATTTGCATGGTTATTGGTATTCGACAGAGGACTTGGATATTGATGGGGACTGGAAAATAGCTTGGGATGACTACACAAGGTGTCTGGAACAGGGCAAAATCCATCTCAACACATTTGTCGATTCCTTAGTATGGGCTCACAATAAACAAAATGGGAATGTCACAGCGAATTTGGTTTACAACTTAATTGTTCTTTCATCTTCTCCCTCGACTTGTAGTAAATTATATGCTTTTCTTTGGTCCTGTAAAATACCCTTAAAAATTTGATGTTTCATTTGGCTGGCCTTGGAAAACAAGATTCTCACTTGGGATAATCTTCTGAAAAAAGGCTAGATCGGGCTTGGCATATGTACAAGGTCATGCTTTTTTCCTTCTAAAAAAAAGTATAATCCACATTAAAAAAATAGTTTAGAGGTAGATATGAGCTATAATAAAGCTGGACGTTGATATATGATCAAACAAATGTAGTAGATTTAGTAGTTTATTTTGTTTCAGTAGTTGATCTTGTCAATAAAGCATCAGAAACATCTTTCTCATATTGATATTGATAATTTTTTTAATTTATAAAAAGGTGGAGTATGATTATATATTTTTTAATAAAATTAAGTTTGTGTTTTTAAAATGTCAAATGAGAATAAGTTGACATGGCATTTCTTTTAGGTTTTAGACAACAGTATGCATCTTTTCATACTTCTTTAAAAGGCATTAGCTCAATGGTAGAGCTTCTGCTTTTAAAATGTCAAATGAGAATAAGTTGACATGACATTTCTTTTAGGTTTTACACAACAATATACATCTTTTCATACTTCTTTAAAAGGAATTAGCTCAATGGTAGAGCTTATGCTTTACACAACAAAATATTGGTGGTTCAATTCCACTATGTCCTTCCAAAAATCAAAACAAAGGAAATAGTATTTAGAGAGACAAAACAGAGTATTGAGACAGTACTTTTATAAATTGTCTCAACTTAAGACAAAAACTAAATTGTATATTGTCTTAAATATTCTCTTTAAACGAGTGTCTTAAACTATTGTCTTAAATTTAAGACAATAGTTTAATACATAAATATAATTTACAAAAGTATTACATCTCAAATACTTTTATTGAGAAATATCCTCCCAGCATTGGAAGAGGCCATAGACTCTGTTGAGACTTTGGCCATAGGAAGAAGTGTTGAACCGTGTTGGAGGTGCATTCTTCAGTAAATCACCCATTACGTTCTTCAAATTGCTTGAAATTGTACTTCCATAGGTGTAAGTTGAAGCATTATTGCAAGTATATCCACTAACATGACATGTAACCGAAGGAAAACTACTAATTAACAATGATTTCTTTTTTCAAGAATTAGCAGAGGATAAATTATACTTATCACAGTTTCTCATGATCTTCGAACTCGCAAGATCTTCTCTCAAGGATTTTGATCAATATGGGTTATTGCAGTTTCTCATGATCTTCGAACATGCAAGCTCTTCTATCAAGAATTTTGATCAATATGAGATGCATGCCATCGCTATTGTATTGGAAAATTAGTTTACCAAGACACAAGAGGCAATGGTCTAGTTAGGGAATGGTAAATCATGAGCTGGACACCTGTTGCAAAATTGACAACATAGCTATGAAAATTATAGGAAACAATTGGAAATGGAATTTTGAAACTGCTACAATGTTTACAAAGAATATATAGGTTCAGGTTCATAAGATCTGGTATAGCCACTTGTGGTGGAACTGTCTATGTGGAATGTTTATGTATAGGTTGGCCATTACCACATTTTAATTGAGATATTTTTTATTTATTTTATAATGATTTATTTTGAATTTGGAACCACATTTTTAAAAAATAAATTTTAACACTATATTTGTTATATCTTAAAAAGAGAACTTTCATTCTAGTTAAGAAAAGGAATTTCATAGTTTACTCCATATTATAAAATATAACATCAAACTTTTAAACTATATTCAATCTTAATTGATTTGAATGGTTTTTTTTTAAGATATATTCGGTGTTGATGTAAGCAATCTGAATTGTAGACTAGAAGCCCACAAAGTTAAATATTTGAGAATTCCAAGTAGTAACGTTTTTGAATTTAATACTAGCAATTACCTCAAGAAGGTGCAATAACAAGGTGCAATAACAAGCCCATAGGTTATGTTGGAGGGTAAAGTTATGTTGATATAAACTTAGCCTTGTATAGGAAAACAAAAACAAGTAGGCATTTTTTTATGGATTACTATTTGAAAGTAGGATATGTTGAAAAGTAGGAGTCATGCATGTATGTGAGAAAGGCTTAAAAGCATTAACCTATAACATCACTCAAATACAAGGTATGGAGACATAATTAAATTTCAACAATACTTGCCAAATCAAAAGTACCTTTTGAGTCTATATCCAAAAACAATACTAAAATGCAAGATTCATGAGCGCCTCATATAGCATTATCTTTTGGCACATATATGTACATTTACATTTTGATGGTTTTGTCAATCTTTAAACATTATCTTTTGGCACATATATGTACATTGACATTTTGATGGTTTTGTCACTCTTTAAACGTAGTCTCTTGAAGATGTTTTGCCCTCCATTTTATTTTTACATATTATATTTAAAACAATTCCATTGATCGCCTTTAGATTTCAACACATTAAAATCTAAGTACAATTAAATTAAAGTAAATGATCAAACATTTAAGTAATGAAAATAAATATTATTATTACTATCAACTATAAAACATCATAAACATTGGCAACTCATTTAAATCTTATAAATTAGTTTATCAAAAAATACTATGTAAACATAAATGAATACAATACATATTAGTACATAAAACATTATAAATTGTGCACAATTTATCATCTAAATAAAATTTTCCTTTTTTAAATAACACGATAAAAAGGAGAGCTCAATTACTCTTAAATCTTTGCAATCATTATTAAATATTGAATATTTGTCATATCCATAATAATATATTTATCATTTAAAAAAAAATTAAAATGATATTATTTTTAATCACACAAATTTCCATAGCATCACGAAACATAACCACTCAACTTTATATGGATCTATGCAAGCACCTTGACTTTTAACCACTCTATGCAAGTTTATGCAATATAATATCACAAGGTTCAAATCACCCAATGAACGGATTGCTTTATTTTTTTTAAAGTATCCAAATCATATTGTGAGTAATGGTATCCAAATCATATTTTTTTTAAAGTATCCAAATCATATTGTGAATATTACTTTTCTTTATGAAAGTGAAAGTTAAGTCTTTGTATGTAATGGATAATGTTTAAATAAATATGTTTTTCTATGAAATGGATTTGATGTAATTAAAGGAAGGGATGTTATATTTTTCTTTATTTTTATATAAATTGTTCTCAACATTTATTATAAATGGGTCCATTACAAAGTGCGTAAATGGGTCTTTCACAGAGTTAATCTTGTCGATCCGTTCAAGGAAGTCCAAAATATGAAATAAACAATGATAAGTGTAGCTAGCCACTTAGATTTCTAGAGATGGTTGGTTGTTAAACAAATACTAAACATTAAACTAATTACCACATCCTTATAAATATCCATTTAAATTATAACATAAATATTAAATTAAGAAAAAAAAACATAAAACAAATACTATTTAATAAACAAAAAAACAAAAACTATAAGAAGTATAGAACTTTACTTTAATTATATATTTATAAATAATTAAATAGTGAATTCTTAATTGAAGCTTTAATTAAGATGCATTTAAGCATAACAAGATAGGAAGACCGTGAAATGAATCTCCACTATACACTTGTTACACTCGAGTTAATCTTGTTGATCCGCTCAAGGAAGTCCAAAATATGAGATAACTAGCACAATCACAAGTAAAGTGGCTAGCGAATGCCCATAGGCACAACCAACCACTTAGTTTTTAGCTTTAAAAAAATGCTAAAAATATAAAACTGATAATGGTATGAGTAATGAATATAAATTTATATATTTTAGCCTTTGTTTAACAACTAGCAATCTTCAGAAAACTAAGTGGTTGATTGTCCCTATAAACATTCACCAACTTTACTTGTGGTTGTGCTAATATATATATATATATAAGTAATTTTCATCAATAATTTTATTACATGAATTTATTTTGAATTTTGAACTATTTAAATTTTTTATTAAACAATCAATTAATAAAAAAATTTAAACTTATTAACATTCATATATTTTATGTCATTGGTGTATGTATATATATATATATTAAGGCTTGTTCACTATAGGGCAAGGAAGATGCTCCCACAATGTTGTTGAATTAGTGAAGTTTGAGCACTTAGATGAAGTTATTTACTTTCAATGAAGTTTTAATATGCACAATCCTTTTTTTTAAACAATTTTTTTTCACTAATAATAATAATTTATTAGACATTTTATACAACAGAAAAGAGGCCTCTTAAGCAACCAACAAGCAAATGAAAAAAATGGTCATGATCATAATTCATCCCTTTAGGCAAAAGACACACAATGCAAGGATATTAAAAAAACTTAAAAACCTGCTAACAGGCATATAATACAGATAACATATAAGACACACATTGTGGATATATAAACTAAGCAACAATCAACACAAGTTCATTCCGACGTAGGGCTCAACCTCTAGCCGTCACCACTGTGTTGTAGGTTATAATAATCTACTCCTAACCATCATTATGAGGTTGGGGCTCTATCATTTTTTCCAATGAGCTTATGATAATCGACTCCAAGTCTTCATTACCAAGTTCAACTTTCAAAGACTTTTAATACATAACTACTACACCCTAGCACAAACCAAGAAATTTATTCCAACCATAATTTATTGTGGTTCAAGAATGAGTTCATTAACAACTCATTTCTTCATTATTTCTAACCAGAGAAGGTGTAGGGAATATGTCATTATGCTTGAAAGACTTGTTGTTCTGTCTTTCCCAATACTCTCCACATTGTTTGATGGCAAGGCCTTTCATCATGGCACTCGGATTGGTTGAATTCGACATAATAGACAAGAGAAGCAGGGTTGTTTTAGCGCTACATATTTTAGATTTTTTTGGTGATTTTTGTCAAAATCTGGTGATAAAATATTTTGTGGTCATTTTTCATTGTTCAAATTACATTTTTATTACAAAAATAAGTTCAGCGTCCACAAATACCCATATTATGCAATTACAACAATGTAAATATGTAATTCCAACAAAATTATGCAATTCCAATGATGTATATTTCCAATTTCAACAATTTCTGTAATTCCATTACCAACAATTTCAACAGAATTTTGATAAAAAAAATCACTACAAAAATAATCCAAAACTTATAGAGTTTATCCTCCTCTATTTAGTTGATTGGAGGATAAACTTTACTTACTTATAACAAATTTCACATGAATTTGGGAGCAATTTTATGAATATAAATCAAATTTGGATCAAATAAACTTTACCATGGGTATTACTGAAAGTTTTAGTGTTCAAAGCCAACTCGGTTTTGAGTCAAATTTATAGAAAATTAAATGCCCAACACTATTTAAATGAGTGTTGTAATTTTCACAAAGATTTTAGACTTCGAAACACTGAATGAACACCAATTTTCAATAGGTAGAAATTTAATAATAAATGCACACCATGAAATTTCAAGACTTGCACACCATGAAATTTCAAGACTCATAACTTTTTTCCAAATCGCGCATGCAAAACCCAGAATGGGAAAACATGTTAGAGAGAGAGAGAATTTTTTTCAGTCAAATTCAAAGTTACAGCAGTAATGACAAGAACTCAATCCAACTTATCTCAACCTGGTGCCTTGATTTTGATGCGAAACATAAATTAACAGGACGTGTGAATCAACATACTTCTTCCTCGATTTATGAGCCTACTGTATGATCACCACCTAGATATTCGTGCCTCCACAACAAAACTACCTCCTTGATTTTCGTGTCACTTTCGAACTAAAAACCGTATTGTACGGATTATCTCGTATGGATTATACAATACCATTGATGTATGGAGCATTTAATGCAAATTGCCTACCTTGATTTCTATGCTAGGTGTGTTGGGATTCGTGCCAAAACTTAGCTACAATTTTCTCCTTGGAATTCATGCAGTTAATCTCCTCTCAGTTGTGTTCTCCTTCATCTCAATAATTCAATGCTCTCTTCAAAAGCTCATTCAAGTGGAATGAATGAAAATGCTTTTCCCTTGCCTTTTGCTTGAATGCTAGGTGTAAGTGAAGGGTCATCTAATATAAGGCCCCAAATGAATGAGGTGAGAAGTTGAAAATTAATGCACTTTTTAATTCTCATGAAATTAATTTCACTCACCTCACTTAAATGGAGTGAGCTAAACTCTAGACCATTTGCACCCTTTTTCCGACGAAAGTTCTGACCAAAATTCGGCAAGAATTGTTGAATTTGCAGTTTGAGTTTGTTGAAATTACATAATCCAAGTGCCCGGGGGGGTTATCGAGGGCGTTGAATCCACTTTTGCAACCAAAATTGCAATTTCAGCAACCAAAATTGCAATTTCAACAACCAAAATCGGAATTTGAACAAAAATTCCCTCCCTGAATTCCGACAAATTTCGTCTGCAAAAGGTGCAAATGGCTAGAGTTTAGATCACTCCCACTTAAATTGATCAAAAGTCACTTTAATCACTAGAGTTGAATTAAATGATTATGCCAAGTCATTTAATGCAAGGGTCATTTTATTTCCCCATTTCCTAGTGACTTAGTCAAAATCACTTAGAAGAACAATTTCAAAGGTACAAACTTTTTAACAATAAGTTCCATACATTAATTTGTTAACAACTCTATGAAGATAAGTCCAATTTGGATATTATAAGTTTGCTTTAAATTAGGCCTTTGTATGATGTCTATCACTTTGCAAAAGAAAAATGGTCTCTATGTGTGTCTAAGTATTTTGAGGTGGGATGTTGGTTTGTAGCCTATGTGTCCTCCTAGGACTCAATAACAAAATTAGGTTGATGACGGTGGGTAGTATCATTAGGAGATGCATCAATATCGAAATCTGATGCATCATATTTTGAGTGGTAATATTTCTCAAAGATGTCTGCAATTTCAATGTTCCCCATTGTTTTGTATACGTCAAGAAAATGCAAGGGAGAAGATCCATGGATTGGAGTTGATTCCCCACTTCGAAATCCTAAAGACAAGGTTGATCTACTTGTAAATCCAGAAGAATAATGCTTTGACTTTTTATGTCTTTTTTTTTTGTCTGAGCCTATTCACCTTTTTTTGTCTGAGCCTATTCACCTTCACTCTATATCCTTAAAGTCTCAAAGATTTAATTGAGTCATCCTAAGGTCTATTTATTGTCTTAGTTCCACTCATAGCTTTATAATATTTATTTATTTTTACATTTTTAAAAGAAATCCAAAATTATATTTCATGATATTACTTTTAATAATTACTTAAATTTTACACAATTGTTAATTAATTTATAATGAAATTGAATTATTGTATAATTTTAATTATTAATATTTTTAGATTAAAATGTTATGTTTTAATTTCTTAAATTATAAGATTCTATTTTAAGTTTTTTTGGATTATAATATTATATTTTAATTTAATTTTAATTAATATAATTTTTTTAAATTACTTAAAATTAAATTTAAATTATTTAAAATTAAATTTATTAATAGTAAAGATTAAGTTATATCTAACTCTTGTTACATTTTTGATGTTGCAATTCCAATAACATTAATTTTAACAAGAAAAAACCTACCTAAAACCTAAAAAATTGAGCTTACTATTTTTTTTCCCAACTTTAGCATGTCCTTTTTTTTATATTTCTCAGCTAACTTAGAAAATTTAGCTCACTATTTTTTTCCAACTTTAGCTTACCCCTTTTTCTATATTTCTCAGCTTTAATAGAAAAACCCCTCCAAAGCCTAAACTTTTTAGCTTACACATTTTTCTATATTTCTCACCTATGGCTGTTGTATGGGTTGGATTCGCCTTCTCCAACCTTGGTGATCACAAGCTTCTCTAATTGAAGTTGAGGAGCAGAATTATTAAGATTTATTTTAATTTAGATGGAAATTTAAAATAATTGAAAAGTCATAAAAAAATGGCAATAACCATCAAATTTGTTAAAATAAATTGTAGTCCTAATTTAGTACTAATAACAAAATACCAATTACCTTTTAAATTTGACAATTGCAATAGTTTTTTCTGCAAATTTTAAATGTCTCATATAACTAACAAACTATATTATCATAATATAATTTATATATGTTGATGAGCTGATATCAACAACTTTTTATTTTTTTTTGACAATAGTTGATATAAGAAAATGACTTATATAAACCATATTATTGATAATATGACTTGCTATACAAATATAAATCATATTATTGATTATATAACTCATATGATTGATTATATGACTTGCTAGTTAAAAACCATATTATTGATAATATGACTTGCTATACAAATATAAACCATATTATTGATTATATAACTCATATGATTGATTATATGACTTGCTAGTTAAAGAAAAAAATGTTAAGGTTGTTGTTATTATAATAATAATTGTTATTATAATCATAAAAAATAAATATTAAAAACAATAACTAAAAGTTAATTTTTAGCATTATAAATTAATAAATTTTAATATAAAAGTAATAATTATTATAATTTTTCATATTAAAAAATTATTATTATTTTTTGTGCAAGAACTTGATTCTGGCTTGGGTCACACCAATCCAATATGGTTGGATATTTGGGTGTCTTCTCCCAACTAACTCACCCTAAGGAAATTGAATCTAGGTTTGCTAAGGGTCACACCAACCCAATATGGTTGGATATTTGGGTGTCTTCTCTCAACTAACTCACTCTAAGGAAATTGAATCTAGGTTTGCTAACCAGACCCACAACTTAAAAGAATGAGCTAGCAAGATTTGACAAAAATAATAATTATTATTATTATAATATAAATAGTTAAAAAATAATAATAATAATTCACATATACTAATTATTTTCAGGACACGCTTTCAGGACCCAATTATCTATTACCGTATCACCGCATCCCCCTGCCATTCAGTTCATATTCAGGTACGCCCAGTCCAACGTAACCCAGGAAGGCTCCCATTACACTTGTTGTTATTATAAATCTTTTATTTATTTATTTATTTTAACAATAATATTATTATCATTACCTTTAAGTCTATATCTTAGAATTTGAGATGGACTAGCATCTATGTTTTTCCTAGATGATAAGGGGATGAGAAAAGTCTATTGTTAAGATTGATGTGATGGTAGCCAAATTTGAAATAAACAATTATAAAAAAATGAGTATTAAAAGAACTTGTACCTAATGAATGGATAAGTAGTATAAGCCGTTGTAACTAGGCATGAATATGTTTATGGTATTGGAAAATTAGAAAAGAGACAATGGTCCAGTTAGGGAATGGTAAATCATGAGCTGGACAGCTGTTGCAAAATCGACAACATAGCTATGAAAATTATAGGAAACAATTGGAAATGGAATTTTGAAACTGCTACAACGCTTACAAAGAATATACAGGTTCAGGTTCATAAGAACTAGTATAGCCACTTGTGGTAGAACTATCTATGTGGAATGTTTAGGTATAGGTTAGCCATTATCACATTTTAATTGAGATATTTTTTATTTATTTTATAATAATTTCTTTTGAATATACAACCATATTTTATAAAATAATTTTAACAATATATTTGTTATATCTTCTTACTAGCTGAAAAGAGGACTTTCATACCAGTTGAAAAAAAGGAATTTCATAGTCTACCCCAAATTATAAAATATAACATCACATTTTAAAAATATAGTCAATATTAATATAACAGTCTTAATTGATTTGAATGGTTTTTTTAAAAGATATATTCAGTGTTAATGTCAGCAATTTGAATTGATTTGAAGGGTCTATGCCCATATCTGGTTTCTTAGATGTAGATTTAATATGAAGTTACGGTAGACTCGAAGCGCACAAAGTTAAATCTCCGAGAATCCAAATTCTAATAGCAAGCAATTTTTATATGTTTCTCACCGCTGGCTGTCACACGCAGATACGAATTGGAAAGTCTCGAGGCGATGGGAAGGGATGCTCAGTTTGGACTTCTTGTCGAAGGTTTTTCGATTGAAATATCTGCATGGGATGTCAATTTTGGATTGAAGTTGAATAAGTATAAACAAATTATACTTCTGCCTTGATTTCAAGATTAAATAAGAGTTATTCAGTGGTAATGTTTTTGAATTTAATACTAGCAATTGCTTCAAGCAGGTGTAATAGCACGTTCATAAGTTATATCAGTGAGATGTAGAATAGTGGGTGGTGGGGTATGGTTAAGACGTCTCCTAAGCTAAAAGGTTGCCGGCTCTAACCCTGTCGGATACCAAAAAATTTAACCATGTTAAGGGTTATGCGATCCAGGTCGAGTGCAAAACTCGGGGGATTTTGATGGCTTAGATGCCCCTGGTTTGTGGTTACTTAGCCAATGGAAACCTGCTAGGCAGGAGGTTCCACCACTTTGCCAACAAAAAAAAAACACGTCCATAGGTTATGTTGGAGGTTGAGGGCATGTTTGGTATAAATTTAGCATAAAACGCCCATAGGTTATGTTGGAGGGTGAAGGTATGTTGGTATAAATTTAGGCTTGTACAGAAAAACATAAACAAATAGGCATTTTTTTTTATGGATCACTATTTGAAAGTAGGATATGTTGGAAAGTAGGACAAGCCTGCATGAAAGGAAAGCTTAAAATCATTACCCTGTGACATCACTCAAATCCAAGGTATAGAGACAAATAAAAGTTCAACAATACTTGCGATGCCAAAAGTACCTTTTTAGTCTATATCCAAAAACAATACGAAAATGCAAGATTCATGAGCCCCTCATATTATAAGTGTTTCTTGCGGGAAAGTAAAGCTTAAGCATGATCAATAATCAAACCTATCACCAGTACCACCGTTGGAATTGGGATCCTTGGCATGAGCTATAGCATTATCTTTTGGCACATATATGCACATTGACATTTTGATGGTTTTGGCACTCTTTAAACATAGTCTCCTGAATATGTGTTTTGACCTCCATTTTATTTTTACATATTATATTCAGGTGTGTGCAAGAAGTTGAGGGTCTCTTTTGGCGCGTTAGATGCAATGCAAAACTGAAAAAACAGACATCCATCAACTTGCATGGATATTTTGAGACACTTACACAATGAATCTTGCGATCAGTTAAAAACAAGAAATGTAGGAAATTGAATGACCTTTCCAAATATATATTTTTTTTTCTATTGAAAATGTTGTTAACTATCTAAAGTTAGGTAAATTTTAACGAACACTTTTTATTTTTGTGACAAATTATAAGGTATATGTCTTTGTGGGTAAAGCGTCTGAGTGTCTAAATGATGGAATAAACTTAC
>LPNX010014222.1:34704-36474 GCA_001517045.1 Pseudotsuga menziesii
TCATCATCATCATCATCATCACCATTCCCATCATCATCTTCATCATCCTCCTCATCATCATCACCATCATCAACATGATCATCCTCATCCTCATCATCATCATCATCCTCATCATCATCACCATCAACATCATCACCATCATCACCATCACCATCACCATCATCTTCATCATCATCGTCGTCGTCGTCGTCGTCATCATCATCACCATCATCATCATCACCATCAACATCGTGAACATCACCATCAACATCATCATCACCATCAACATCATCTTCATCATCTTCATCTTTGTCTTCATCTTCATCATCATCATCATCATCACCTTCATCATCATCATCATCATCATCACCATCAACATCGTGAACATCCTCATCTTCATCACCATCAACATCATGAACATCTAAACTTTTTCATTATCCTTATGGGTTCTTTATTCAATACATCTAAACTATATGGCCTCATCAAAGGAAATATTTACTTTGTTGGATCCATGCACTAACCCTATGATCTTAATGGAGATGATACACCAGTTCACGTACCACTTTCTCATTATCCTCATGGGTTCTTTATTCAATATATCTAAACTATATATCTAAACTATTTAATTTGTTGGATCCATTCACTAACCCTTTGATCTTAATGGGAGATGATACACCAGTTCACGTATAAAGGATAGGAACCATTGATTTAGATCACACAAAATTTCAAAATGCAAAGTTTGTACCTCCTTTTACCATCAATCTCCTTTCCATTCATTAGATCACCTACATTGGGACCAACAAGCAAGTGGAGTTCCCATTTGATTTATTCATTACATAAATGATTGATGGAGCAATTGTTGTGGTTCGGGAAGTAGATCATTGGTATTGGTTGTATATCTTTTGCAAATTCAGTATATGTTGATGGTTGTATATCTTTAAGAATCCTTCTACTATACTTCTAAGACATTGTGATGAAGAAAGTACTTTGTGGCATGGAAGATTCAATCACCTTAACTATGACTATTCATAGTAGCTTAGTAAGAAGGGTATGGTGACAAGACTACTAGACATTAAGTATTCAGATGGGGTTGGACAAGAGCCATGAGAATTGTTAAAGGAATGTGGCATGAAAAGGGACTTGATGGAGTTGGAAATGGAAGATGTAAAGGATGTCAATAGGTTCCTTATCTGGGCATATGCTTGGACTCAAAAGGTATTCTTATTTTGCGCTTGGAATTGGCCTATGATGGTATGCTATGAATTCTTTCTTAGTAAGTAAATATATAAATTGAAATGAATAGATTGGTGACTAAGGTTTGCTTATGTTGTGAATATATAATAAGTCTCACAAATTATTACGAATGCAACAAAAATTATGTCAAAGTCATGAAGTATATGGTTATTTATCAATAAATATTTAAGAAATTAGTAATTAAGGAATTAGGAAAGACTTAGCCGTGCACCCACCTCATTAATTATACTTGACAGGATCGCGTGCGTGATTTAGCCACACAAATCGCGTGCACGATTTGCATTTATATAACGCGTGCGCGTTTTTGAACTGCTAAAAAAACACAGAATTGTCTTTGTCCGAGAGCAAATCCGATTAGCGCGCATTTTTTTTCAACAGCACGAGTTTGAAGACATTCTACACATTCTACAGCATTCTTTTTGTTATGCAGGTGCAACATTGAAGACATCTTTCATGGTTGAGGAGCACACATGCATGATAAGATATCAAGCTTCAATGTCATTTCATGGTGATGGTGGATATAACTTTCATTTGTTT
>LPNX010014262.1:0-41435 GCA_001517045.1 Pseudotsuga menziesii
TGACTCAAATACATAATAGAAACATCCCGGAATAAACATCGGGTTATAATATATGAAATATATAGAAGAATACATTCCGAAGTTACATATACATCAACAGGTTTTACAGTCAATTTTTTTCACCATTTCTGGGAGATGGTCAGTATGGATGTTTAAGGAATAGTGGAAGATTCCAGGACTTTGGGCCGAATTCTTCCTTCCCTGAATATCACCTTCCTAACTCTAATCCCCAAATGTCAAGGAGTGGATACCCCAGATAAATTTAGGCCTATTAGTTTGTGCAATGCCATCTACAAAATTATTACTAAATTCATCGCTAGTTGATTGAAACCTATTCTTCCATCTCTTATATCCATAGAGCAGTCAGGTTTTGTGGAAGGAAGACATATATCAGATGGGATTATTTGGTTCACAAAATTTTACTTTCTCTCAAAATAAAAAAATACCCAGGTATGTTGGTTAAATTAGATATTTCTAAAGCATATGACAAATTGAATTGGCAATCATTATAAGGAAAATGCTTGAAGCTTTTGGTTTTAATCAGAACTGGGTTAACTGGGTTATGAATCTGGTTTCTTCGGTTTTTTTCTCTATTCTTGTGAATGAGGTTCCCTCTGGAATCATTAAACCCTCAAGGGGCATTAAAAAAGGCGATCCCTTTTCACATTTTTGTTTATTCTCACGGCTAAAGGCTTGGGGAGATCTATTTCGTCCCTAAGAGATAGCAATTCCATAAGAGGTTTAAGGGTGACCACTGGAGGGGAAAGACAAACTCACCAACAATTTGTCAATGATACCATGCTAATGGAGAATCCATCTGTTCAAGAAGCTGGTAGTTTCAAACAATGTCTGGAACTTTTTGGCCGAGCATCTGGGTTGGAGGTGAATGAAAAAAAAATCAGGTTTTCTTTTTTAACACTCTGAGGGTTACTCACCACAATATCTGTCGAATACTGGGGTTTTAGGAAAGCTCCCTTTCATCCAAATACATAGGCACTCCCCTAATCAGATCCATCGCAAAAAAAGGGTTCCTGGATTGATTTGCTTGAGAAATGTGTGGGCAATTGAATGCTGCGACCGCTAAATTGGGCTGGTCGCCTGGTTCTGGTTAACTTTGTTTTCGAAGCCATGCTGACTTATTTGTTTTCCTCTATCATGGTTCCAAAATCCATTATGAGGGATCTGTGAAATATTCAAAGAAAATTTCTTTGGAGTGGATCCCAAGATTCCCAAAAATGGGCCTTGGTCAAATGGGACACTATTTGTAATCCTAAGTCGCAAGGTGGGTTGGGGCTTCAAGATCCTGAAAAGGAAAGCATGGTGGCTGGGGAAAAACTCTGGCGGTGTTGGGTAAATCACACCCAGGAACCCTGGGCCAAATAATAGCGTGAACAATATGCAGAAGGTTGGGACGTTCGCGATTTGATTAAGTTCTCAGGGGATAAATCTGGGTCACACATTTGGTGAATGTCTTGGAAAGGCCAAAGCTTGGTTTAGGATCACAGTTTTTGGGAGTTTTGAAATGGACATACGACTAGGATATGGGATGATTCATGGCATAAAATCCCACCTCTAGGGAGGGAGGGGGATTTTCATCTGGTTAAGGAGGAATGCAGATCCAGGGCATTTCGAGGCTTAAGGATCTCTAGGGGGACTAGGAACCCATGAACTCTTATCGCTCCTGGGATCCTCGAGACTGGCTAGAAAAGTTAGGTCAAAGGGCAGAAGTTGATAGCTTGGAAGAGGAACGAAAAAACCACATAATGAGATGGCATGAGGGTAATGATAAAATTCAGTGGGGTTACTCTCCAAAAGGGGTTTTCTCTTTGAAAGAAGCCTATACTATTTTGATTTGCAGTGATCTGGACTAGGAGGATAAAAACTGGAGCACTTTATGGGAGAAGAAGGTATGGCCCGAGATTTCATTTTTCTATTGGCTGGTGCTATTGAAAAAGAATTTTAATAGGATTAAACTTAAAAAAATGAGGGATGGTCGGATCATATCGGTGCTCCTTGTGTGAACAGGTGGAGGAGACTTTCTCTCATCTGCTAGAATCCTGCAATTTATCTTCCATGCTATGGGACCATAGAGCGATGATATTCCGCCGTTTGGCCAGGTTGCGACATAAGATGGTCGGATCTCCGATGGATTGGCTAAAAAAACCGTTCCAAAATCGCATTCTTAACCGCCTTTGGGAACTTCCCTTTGCTTCTGATATGGGAAATATGGCATGAACGAAAATCTAGAATTTTTAGGGAGAAGGCTAGTCTGATTAACAGAGTATGGGATGGTATAACCAATAACATGACTGAAAAAATTCTTACGGGAAATTGGGAGAATTTGGACTGGGAGCCGACTGGTAATGAGAGGCATATAAGGCATGACTGGGGCTTCAGGGGTATTCTGCCAAAACTATAGGAAAGTGCCAAGAAACCTCAAAACTTGCAGAGTCTAGATAGCTGGCTCCCTCCTCCTCACCACCTGTCCAAGCTGAACTTTGATGGGGGGTCTAAGGGTAATCCTGGCTTGATAGGTTTTGGTTTTATTATTTGTGACCAATGGGGGGCCATGAGAGGTTTTGACTATGGCTTCCTGGGCAGGGAGAACAACAATACAACGAATATTGAGGGATTTATGCAGGGTTTGGAGTGGGGTATGCCAGAATTCAACATGCCAATGGTCATGGAAGGAGACTCACAATTTCTCATCAACATGGCAACGAAGCTGCAACGTGGCACCCAAATTTTAAAGGGAGCCGCCTCGTGGCATTTGGAAGGGTGGGTGTAGATCCTACATAACCTACTAATAAACAGATTAGCATTTTGGTTCTCCCATGTCAGGAGGGGCGACAATAATATGGATGACAACTTAGCCAACCTTGGAGTTAACATGCATAGAACCATCAGGGCAAATTACTGGGACATGATCCTTGATGGGATGGACCACAACAGATGTAAGTTCTTTGAGATGAAGGACAAGGGTAACCTTTCGGTGGATGACCAGAAGGGATACCATGCATGTGGAGTATCATGCTAGCACATGGAGTAGTGTGGTGGTGATCTTTTATCTTAATTAATGACCAAACACCCCATTAATATCATTTGGCATGCACATATGATTAAGCCCAATCGACGGTGGAAGGTCCAGAGTAATACGAAGTCTGTAAGTGGAAAGGTTAAGTGCAGAAATGGCAAGATCCGTTTACAATATGGGAATGGGAAAGGTATCATCATAGTATGGCATGTGATCATAATGATGAAGGGCAGGATTAGGCTATTACATAGGGTGGAGGAGAGAAAGACATGATTTTGCTATGTGTTTTCTCTTACGCTCTCTATGCTAACATCCAGAGTTTGCAGAATTGTGCTGTTTGGATTAATATGGAAGGTGGTAAGAGAAGAGGTAAATGATTGATTGATCAACTAGAGGCAAATGAACGAGTCTCTAGGGTGCAATGCCAAGCTCTGTGGGAATCATGTATCTATGAGCTCGAATTGCCTTTGGAGATCCAGAACGCATTGCGGAAATGAAAAAGAACCTTTGGCAGGAGTCAGATCGCCAAAAGTTGAGGGAGGAATGCAAGAAGGTAGAGGATTGGATCTTGGATCCGGGCCACATGGTTGGTCGTATAAGTTTGTATGAAAAAATGGTTGTGGGATGCTAGTTGATGAAGAATCTAGTCGACTGGGTAGACTGGGATAGGAAAAATGCCGATAAGGGGGAAAATTCTTAGGATTATTGAAAACACTCTATCTCTACTGCTGTCCAGCACATGGAAGTGAAAGTCAACTTCCTTATATCTTGTATGGGATTTCACTATCCGCCTTCTCCTGCTCCTAGAGCGCTGAAACCAGAATTTTCGGGTACTAGTTAGGGTGGTGGGAAGGATTTGGATTATATTATATTATAGTTTAGTTCTATTGCTAGTTTGGATATGGTCATGATTTCAGTCATTATATGTTTCCTTCTATTTGTTATTTATAAGCTCTATAAGGTCTATTGTAAAGGTGTATGGGCCCGATTATCGCTTTATTTTTGCCGAAAGATGGATTTTAGCTCTATTTTGTCTTGGGAATGGCTTGAAGGATGTTTGCCTGTTCATGTTAGCAAGGGGTTTGATGGTATTTTGAGTTTGTAACTTCTGGGTTTGATGGGAATTGAGTCTGTATCTTTCTGTGGATTTATGTGGGCATGGGGTAATCATTTTTGGGTTAGTCAATTTTGGAAGAAGGGATTATGCGATTATCAGTCATATAACGATGATCGGCTCTGTAATGATGTTTGTAAGGAATTTCTTTGTTGTTAATATAATGTGAATACTTTTTACTTACAAAGAAAAACTAGCTCGACTCTTGTTTTACATCGACCTGACCCATGCCCTTGGAATGTAGGTGCATACCCTTGACACACTCGTTTCCTACTATGTATTATAGTATGCTTTATTATTTTTAAAGATTATAATGAAAAATGTGTTAAAAATGAAAAAAATTAAAAGATCCAAAAAGGGGTTATTGAATCAATTCATATTTTGTCCTAGAAAAAGTGGAAACAATCAGTCCTTGCCACCATTGAACATGTTAGTACACCATCTACATTTTCCTCAGGAAACTATACTAGTAATTTGAACACAACTCCACATATGGGTTATCCTTCCTGTCACCTATGAATCTTTTGTTAATGCATCTGACATTGGTGGATTTCATAAAGTTTAGATAATTGATTTTTATGTTGCCAATTGTTACTCTGTGTCATGTCATGTGTTCAAGGGAAGTCAAAATAGTGTCGACCATTCCTCAAATATTCTTGACCAATCATGTCGGCCTTCCTTGTGTTAGTAATTAGTGTTGGATCTTGCACATATACCAAATTATATCAACCAACAGATATTTGTTTCATGTCGGTTGATGTGGGATTCATCAATGCCCTCCCTCCGACGAGTATATTCCTATTGACGCCAAATCATCATTTAAGAAGTGGATCTAGGAACCCCTAGAGTACCTTGGATACTGTAGTCATAAGTGGCAGGTTTCTTCACAAATAATAGTGGGTATACATTAATGACCCCTGATAGTTTGATTCTACAACTTTTTGACTTTAGAACAACTATTCGCACTTGCTAGATTGTACTCAATACCTTGGAGTCCATCATGATTATTTGTATGCCTCCTTGCATATGTTAACAATATACAACAATGACTGGTAATCAGATGGTGTTTTATTATGGTCAACATCATCTCATTCATTTGCATGATATAAAATTGTAATATCATTGGTTTGTATTGAAGACCTTGGGAAGGATAGTTATATCACCCATCAATGCACTTCCCGAGTTGCAGAAGACTAAACTGCCATGTTAAAGTACCATGAAGACCTTGATATCTCGCACTTTTTACAGTACACTGTACATTTTTATTTGAGTTACTTTTGACATGGATCTACTGTGTATTGTTCGAGGCCATGCTTGTTTACAATTGAGCATGGGTATACCCACCTCGGGAAGATATTATATATTTGGGACATTGCCTTGTTTTGCTTGTAGGTGCTTTCCAACTCACACGTCCTTGGTTCTCCTCCTTTTTATTAAAGCCTTGATCACTAAAGAGTATAAAAGTGAATGTGTTTTAGCCTTCAACATTGCTTTGGACCTCACACATGAATGGCATATGTTAACACACAATTTAACACCCTCAATAGTGTAGGACGAAAGCATGATTTGATTTTCTACCGCAACTTGAAGATAAAGCTAAAAGCACTAAAATAGACATAATATCTTAATCCAATTGCTACTTTTTGAAAGGGGAGGTGTGAATGAAGACCCATGTATCCCACAAGGGGCACATTCAATGATTAAATCACCATTAAAAGCTAAGACTAAGTCTCCACAAACTTAAAGTGGAAGAAAAATGCATGGAATAAGTGTTTTGTGAAATAAATGCTCCATTATTCATGACAAATGCCCAAAACTATAAAAATGATGGTAAATGAAGGAAATTAAGTTGGGATTCCCATCCCTCTTACCACTCAAATTCTAAATCTATATAAGAAGCATTTGAGGCGAGGATTGAGGAGGAATGATTGAAGAGAAAAGTTACTATAGTAAAATGGTGAGAGACTCTTTTGCTTCACACTTTTGGTGATCAAAGGCTTGAAGGGAAAAAGAGGGAACCTAGAGAAAAGGAGGAGGTAGCATCTCATGATGAGGTTGTAGATCCACTTTTCTTTGAATAAATATTGTTGGAATCTAATCCTTTAGGTTAGCATATTCCCATCTGTTGTATTATTATTATTCTTCCTTTTCATGATAAAATGAAGAGTCACTAGGGAGTCCAAGAGTTCACTTGGAATATGAACTCCAAGGGTTACTTCTCATGTATATATGTTTATTAGTTAATGAGAAGTAAATGTGCTTGATGCCCATCTTTATGTTTTGTGTGGTTATCCTATTTGCCTAAATTGACTTGTGTTTGAAAATATTTGAAAATATTCATTATGGCTCCTTATGGTGGTATCATAGTAGTTTATGAACTTGCATCGTGTGCTAATATGCCATACGTTTTCATTCTCAAAAACCCTAATTTCAAGCATATTAATTATTCTTCATATGAGTATCCTATTGTTGGCGTGCATCATTATTCCTCAATAGATTCATGTACATATGATATTATTCTCAATTTTCCAGCCTGCAAATTCTTCTCCATAAGCATCCTCTTGCGAATTTGTTTGAACATTTCAACAAATCCAATGAGTTTCCCCTCCATACATGAACTTTGAAGGCACTCTCTACTGGAATAAGTGTTGTATTGGTTCAACATGGAATATCATGAAGATTGTGTTTGAAGAGATGCATATAGTTGAATGGCCCAATGTTTTGTTAACAAAGAACCCTAATTGTGCTTCTCACCTACCTGCCAGTCACCAATATGCCCTCCACTACTCTCTCCTTCCAACCTGCCTACCATATGTATTATTCTCTTGCATGATATAGACTTACGTTGAAGGAACGTTTTAGGTATCTTTGAATTGATGCAAGTCCATTCCAAGAGTGTTGCAACTCCATCTCCCTCTACATTTTTGTACTCAATGTTTTGTGAGTCTTCTCTTTGCATTATCTCCCAAGAAAACCGGTTTTGGTATAATCACTGTTCATCATCCCATTTCACAATAATTTGTCGATTTAGCTACCTGTGTTTCCACACATTCTCACAATCAATGAACTATATCGTTTGGTTTGTTTTAAAATCACGAGGGTCTCTATTTATTGAGTCGTGTGTTCAATTTCTTAAGCTGTGCGAATGAATGATTGTGTATGTTACCGAATGCACGAAGATGCGATGGTTGATATTGTATTGTGTTAGTTGCTGTGTATATTTTGTGAGCTGAGTCCTCCATGTTTGAGTAGTCTTCCAGTGTGAGCTACGAATTACATATGTAAGAGTTATTTTGGGAGCTGAGGCTTCGATCTCATATTGAGACTTGCGAACCCATGGTATGAAATAGAGCCAAACTGCAAGAGAGAACGATGGAGATTCACAACCTCTTCAACTATGTGAAGCTGTGTTTGAAGCCGTGATGATGTATTATGAGAATTGATATTGATATATGCGATGCATTTTTTGAGAGATGAGTATCTGTGGAAGATTTTGTTTGAATTTGAACATGATCGAATTGCAAGAGAGTTAGTTTAAGATTCATGCCTTTATTCAGCTACGTGGAGTATATAATGCATGAATTGCTTCTTATTTCTGAAGCGGATGTGATTCTCCTCCTGGTGCTTGTATCCCCTAGAAGATTTAAATTGCGTATCATGGAGCTACCACTAGAAACTGTTGTTTCCAGTTCATTGGTCGACTGATATAATATTATTTCACATTCCAGATAGACGTAGTCTTGAACATTGCAGTCACCTGTGGAAGAGGCCATTTATATGAGCGTTGGAGAAATATAATTGATGAATGTTGAGTTGAAGTGATTGCTCGCTGGAGTTGGAGCTAATGGAAACCCAAATTTCCATTTTTTGTATAGATGATATTGTTGGTGGTGAAGGTTGTTTACACTAGAAACCCTATTTTTGTTGTTTCCTTTCTCCCAATGTTGTAGTGATGATAGGGATGATTGTAAGAGAACCGTGACCTCCCTTTGAAGAGTTGCACATGACATTAGGGAGAGTATTCTATCCAATGTTGGTCCCCTCTTTATGCCCAAAATGAGAATGTCCCTCATAAATGGCTGCAAAATCTGTGAAAGAATAGAATGAAGTCGGAGAAGCACATTAGGTAGATTGATTGCCTTCTCATTATTTAGAGCTGTTTAAATAGGAAATACAAATGACAATAGATGACCTAACTCACTAACTAACTACGGGTGAGATTACACTCTTTAACACACCCCCTTAATCTCAACTGGTAGTACATCATCATCACTGTCTATGCCTAAGTGCTCTCTCTCATATACAAATGCAGATGTTCCCAATGGTTTGGTGAACATGTCAGCGAACTGCTCCTTAGAGCCACACAACAGTAAAGAAATTTGTCCATCATTGACTAACTCACAAATGAAATGATAGCGAGTGTCAATGTGTTTGCTTTTTCTATGAAATACATTATGTTTAGACAATTGTATTGCAGAGTTATTATCACAGAAAATAGAAGTGGGATCTTTTGCAGTGTGTTCCATATCCTTTAACAGTCTTCTTAGCCAAACTGCATGGCAAGCTGCTGTGGTGGCTGCTGCATATTCTGCTTCTGCAAAAGACATGCTCACAATGGGCTGTTTCTGAGATGCCCAAGAGATCAGATTTGTACCCAAATGGAAAGCATAACCAGATGTGCTTTTCCTATCATCAAGAATACCTGCAAAATCACTGTTAGTGTACCCTGTAAGAGTACTGTCTGGTGTATGAGTGTACCAGAGGCCATATCCAAGTGTGCCTGCAACATATCTCAGTATTCTTTTTCCAACATTCCAGTGAGAGTCTTTGGGAGACTCCATAAATCTGGAAATAATACTGAAAACATAAATCAAATCAAGTCTAGTTGCAGTCAAATACATTAAACTGCCTACCACATTAGAGGAAATTTCAACTCAAAATGGGCCTCCTAAAATGAACTAATAAAATAATAGTTAAAATAATAAAATAATATTTATTAATTTTGGAGGAANTGAATAAAAACACAAGGAGATATGTCAAAAATACAAATAAAAAACATAGTTTTTTTTATGATACCTAACCCCAAATTTATATTAAAAAAGTGTTTAAGACCTATACGGTATTTCAAATTTAAATCGATTTCATTGGCTAACACATGACGACATGGAATTTGAATAAAATTTAAAAGGCTCATTTTGAGTTGAAATTTCCTCTAATGTTTGTTTATAGAGTGTATTGTTTACTGCTGGTTCATCACCATTTTTGGTTAACTTGGTGCCAAGAGCTATAGGGGTTTCTGCTGGTTTACATTTATCCATTCTAAATCTCTACAAAATATCAATAGCATACTTATGTTGGCAGATAAAAATACCTTTATCAGTTTGAGTAACTTCCAGGCCAAGGAAGTACTTCATCAGTCCTAGATCAGTCATTTCAAATTCTTTTTTCATGACTATCCTAAAATCTTCAAGCATCAAATTACCAGTGTAAATCATGTCATCAACATGAAGACATACCATCAATATTTTACCTTGCTCTGTTTTGACATATAGAGTGGGCTCATTGTTGCTTCTGCTGAAACCATTGTTGATGAGGTAGGAGTCAATCCTACTGTACCAAGCTTGTGGAGCTTGTTTTAGACCATACAAGGCCTTTTTCAACTTATACACTTTGTCTTCATGACCCTTGACAGTATAACCAGGTGGCTGGTCTACATAAACTTCTTCTTCAAGAATGCCATTAAGAAAGGCAGATTTCACATCCATTTAATACACAGGCCATTGATTTTGTGCTGCAATGCCAAGTACAGCTCTGATGGTATCCATCCTTGCTATAGGAGCAAAGGTTTCATCATAATATATACCATACTTCTGTGCATAACCTTTGGCAACCAACCTGCCTTGTGCTTTTCAAGTTCTCCTTTTTCATTCAATTTGGTCTTATAGACCCATTTGACTCCAATACTGGTTTTGTCTGCAGGGATGTCAACAAGATCCCAAGTCTAATTTTTCTCTATTGCATCAATCTCTTCTTTCATGGCTTTTACCCACTGTGCATCCTTCACTGCTTCATTAAAAGATGTGGGCCGACAGGAGAAGAGATCAAATTGAAGTTGCTCGTCTAGAATTGGAGTATGTTCATATAACTCTCTCAAGCTTTTGGTTTTCCGGTTTTGTGGTGGACCATCTACTGCATCGTCTTGCTGCTGTACTTCCAATCTTGGAAGTCTGATAGGTAGATCTGGCTGATATGAGTGATCTTCATGTTGTATGTCTGAAGGATCACTCTAGCATTTGTCTTCAATGAACTTTACATCTTTGCTCACCACAATCTTATTGGTGACAGGATTATATAGCTTGTATGCCTTGTGCTGTTCACTATAACCAGTGAAAATGCAGCGTTCACTTTTCTTGTCTAACTTTCTTTTGAGTTCATCAAGTATATGCACAAAGGCAACATAACCAAATATTCTAAGATGTGAGACACTAGTCTTAGTACCACTCCATGCTTCTTCAGGAATCTTGTCTTGGACAGTTACTGTGGGTGATCTATTGAGCAAGTAGACTGAGCATCCAACAACTTCAGCTCAATACTCATTTGACAGCTTCTTGTGTGACAGCATGCTATGGGCCATGTTCATGATGGTCCGGTTCTTCCATTCAGCAACTCCATTCTGCTGTGGAGTGTATCTAGTGGTGAAATGTCTCTGGATGCCATGCTGCTTACAAAAGTCTGAAAACTCATGTGAATCATTTTCACCTCCACCATCTGACCTAATCATTTTAATGGAATTTCTAGACTGTTTTTTAGTGAGAGCCTTGAACTCTTTAAACTTGGAGAAGGTCTCTGATTTGTGCCTGAGAAAATAAATCCATGTTTTTCTGCTAAAATAATCAATAAAGGTCAGAAAATAAAAATTGCCTCCTATGGTTTGGGTTTGCATGGGTCCACAGAGGTCTGTATGAACTAACTCAAGTTGCTCTTTGGCTCGAGATGTGGAAGTGGGAAAACTGTCCCTATGATGTTTACCAATGATACAATCCTCACAGGTGTTGGATTGTTTATGAATACCCAGTGATCCTTTGACCATTGACTGTTTGTGCAGGATATTGAGACTCTTGAAGGGAAGATGACCGAATCTACAGTGCCATAACCAGGATTCATCTTGACTAGAAACTGTATGAACTACAGGATGTGGAAGGTTAGCACTCCTAAGACTAAGAGGAAATATTCTATTCTTGGTCATTTCAACTTTGGCTATGAGTCTCTTACTGGGAGGTTTATCATAGATAGCATAGTATGTATCATGAAACCTAACATCATACTTATTATGAAGTAATTGACCTATACTGATCAAATTTACAGTCAAATGAGGTACATAAAACACCTCATGAATGGACATTTTTTCATTTTGATTACTAAGTACAGGAATAATACATTTTCCTTTTGCTGGAACCATAGAGTCATGTCCTAGCTTGATATTCATGACAACAGAGGAATCCAGACTAGAGAATAATGACTTGTTACCTGTCATGTGATTGCTGCAACCGCTATCTAGTAGCCATAGATCTGAGCTGCAGTGTTCTTCAGTTGCTTGATAAGACGGAAACATCACCTCTGATGATCCTTCTTCTTCTTTGGAGATATTGGCTCTGCTATTGTTCTGGTCCGCTTGCTTCTTTTTGCATTCTCGTTCATAGTGCCCATACTTCTTGTAGTAGTTACACTGAACATTGGACTTATTGGTCCATTTATTGCCTCTTCCCCTCCGACCTTGAGAGTTGTGAGAGTGTTTTGAATGCTCTGTGTGTTCATGATTGTGACTGCTTCTGTCTTCTGTAGATCGAGATCATCGGCCTCTTCTTCCTCTACCTCGTCCTCCTCTGCCTCGACCTCTATTGAGGGAATCCTGAGTGCTGAATGCATTGCTCAACGATTCTTCTTCTTGAGTGAATCGCACTTCATGAGATAGAAGATATCCAGTCAATTATTCTATGGTGAACTTAGACAGATCTTTTGCTTCTTCTATGGCAGTCACTACCATAGAAAAATTCTTGGTGAGATATCGAAGAATCTTTTGAACAACGATCTTTTGTTCTAGTGGTTCACCATAAGTTTGGAATTGGGTCACAATACCCAAAACCCTAGTCGTGAACTGATCCACAGTTTCTGACTCTTTCATCTTCAAACTTTCAAATTGAAGGCATAGGGTTTGTAGTCTTAGATCAATCTGCCCAGTGTGCTTCTTCGGCTTCATTCTATTCTTTCACATGGTATCAGAGCTGTTTAAATAGGAAATACAAATGACAATAGTAGCTTGACCTAACTTATGACCTAACTCACTAACTAACTACGGGTGAGATTACACTCTTCAACAAAATCAACCTTAAAGAAAAATGTTACACGACAGATGTGTACTGGCATACACTAGTGAACTGTGCCTTTGGAGCTACAATATTGAGAGTTGCATGAGAATGAACATCATGACTTGCTTAGAGTAAATACCATTGTATTTTAAAAAATCGAGGTATGTGGGATAGTACTTGTACGTTTCATTTATCTTAGGGAATGCAATGCATGGAACTGTGTTGAAATATGAAGAAAGTTGGTGAATACTTATTTCTCCTCGAGTGCATTCGTTGTGTGTGAAGACTTTTATGTATTATGTGACCTATCTGCTTTTGTGACTCCAAGTTGATGCATCATGTTTGTTATGGAAGAGTTGATCAACTAAATGTTGTGAGTGGTGTTGAATAGTTGTTTCATGTCAGTTCTCTAGAGATTCCAACATAAAGCCTTGAGAAAGGAAAGAAAGAAAGGCTTGGCCAGTGAAAAAGGGTTGGTGAAGCATGAAGCCACTCTTGACAAAGACTCATTCATTATTCACTGATCTCTTGGGAGTCACGAGTACTAATTTCAAGTGCAAGCTTGCTACATGAAAGAATATGCCTGCAACTGTGACCACCATAGAGAATTCTCCAAATACTATATGATGTTTTGATGCATGAACCTTGCGTGACATTTGAAGACCAATGTGAATTTATCTCCTTGATGAATAACATATTTTGAAGTGCTCCTGGAAGCATCTCTGCTTTGTTTTTCTCTATTGAAATGCATGGAATGTGAAGCTCTGTGAACCCTAGACTAATTTTTGAAGGTGAATGTATATCCACCATGCAACTGCTCTGGGGAGATATTACTGTTACGAAGTATACTATATGGAGATAAGTGAATATTGAAGCTAATGTGACCTCCTCGATGACGACATTTAGCTGCGAAGTCTATGATGCTTGAAGATTTCCTCCTTTGATGCTATCGCTCACTTGAAGATTGTGTTGGTGGTTTATTCCTGGAAGAAACGTAAAATTCTCTGCATTGGGGAAATTTATTGGCTTCACTCAGTTCGAAAGCTATGACTCCATTCCTCTTGTTTCCTGAAGGATAAGAATGCTAGAATATGTTGTTGGAATTCAAACGTTTCCCAATATATGGGTGTTATTCCTCACAAGAATTGAAGTTACAACTTGTGATAAATAGTGTGTTGGTTGTGTATATGGTTGGTACATTTTATCTCTCCCATTTGAAATATTCCCGGAGTTGTAGATTGTTAGTTTTTCTAGTTTGATTCAAATTGATTATGATCTTTATTGAAAGAATAATAGGCACAAAAAAATATCCAAGATGCATAAGATAGAGAAGATACACAAGACACAAATATTTTCCTCAAAGAAACCATAAAGAAGAAAACCCCTCAAACTTCCTCATAATAGTTCTGTCACTAAGACAATATCACAAGATGTGAAAACCCAAGTATAAGAAGTCTTTTGTATCTCTCTCTCTCCTCCTAGATCTTTTTGCTCCCCTCATGTGAACTTGAGTGTGCGAGCATGTGGCTAAATGAGGGAGGGTGCCTCCCTATTTATACACATCAAGCGACTGAACTTCTAAATTGAATGGGCCAACCTCTTACTCTAGCATGGATGACCTCACATAGGGAGACTCAAAAAATACATTTCATTAGATTAAACTAGGGACTATTCCCCCGATTTACAACGTAGGTTGTACCTTAAACACCATAGACAATAATGACATCTTGAAACAAGGGAAAACATCTTCGATGGGGGTACAACAATATACAATGATAATATACATAAGAACATCTTCCAAAGTTATAGATAAAACAACACTCCCTGTTAACTAGGAAGGTATTGTCTCGCCATAGTCATCAACACATCTAGTGAAATCATCATCGTAGCTGCTGCCATAGTCTTCATTTTTTTGATAATTGAATAATGACATCTGTCAGATCTATCTGTCATCGGAAGTTTCTCCAGAACCAACCCTGTTCCATGTTGGGTGTAGTCCTAGTCCTCATCTCGGTCTTCATCATATCCATGAGCAAGCCATTGTGTAGGTACAACCCATGAGCATTCATTACATTGCCACCGATCACCTGTGTCTCTTGCCGTCATCTTGTCATATCCAGATCATCTTATCATTATACATGGACCACAAACCAGATGCATATCATAGACCATCTATGTTATACCAACATAGGAGCATGCCAGGACTTATTTATGTCACCAAGACAACCTGCGTCTTCCACTATGCGAGAATCACCTAAGATCACACCAAGTGCATTAAGTCTCATGGTAAACATGTGTTCTACAAACATAGGAGCACACCATGACTTATTTACATCACCAAGATAACCTGCATATACCACTATGTGAAAACCACCCAGGCGCACACCAAGTTCCTTGTGACCTCTCATCATATCCAACATGGGAATACACATAAGGAATGATTACATCTAAGAACAACCTGCGTACCATGCCAGGAATTTTACATTCAAGGAAAACCTTAAGGATTGATTACATCTAAGGAAAACCTGCGTACCATGCCAGGACTGATTATATCCAAAGAAAACCTTCCGAGATTGATTACGTCTAAGGAAATACTGCGTACCACATCGGAATTGATTACATCCAAAGACAACCTGACATGACTAATTACGTCTGAGAACAACCTGCGTACCACACTAAGAATTTTACATCCAAGGACAACCTGTATACCTTCCCATGTGAGATCTCATGCATATGAATCTTTCCGTCTCTCGTCATCTCTAGCATTGGAGCATGTCAAGACTGATTACGCCACCAAGACAATGTGCGTCTTCGAGCATGCTAGAACTCATCACTCCCTCTTTCTAGGGACCTCGTTATGGATCACACCAAGTCTCTCTCTCAAGTACTCGAAATTCGCTCTTTCTAGAAGCTTGGTAATCACATCAGCTATATGCTCATCCATCGCCACGTACTGGAGCTTCACTACTCCTATCTACACCATATATCAAATATAGTGGAACTTAATCTCGATATTCTTCGACTTGTCATGGAACACCGGGTTCTTTGACAACTTCACGCAACTCTGGTTGTCACAAAAGATACAAGCCACCTCTAAATGGAGATCAAACATATCATAAAGTAGATTCCTAAGCCATATTTCCTTACAACTAGTTGAGCAAGTTGCAACATTCCCTGCCTTGGTTGTACTTAGCACCATGCAGGAATGATTCCTGCTAAACCAAGAGATCATGTCATATCCCAAACTAAAGTAGCACACTGAAGTGATATTCCCATCAGTGGCGCTACCTACCCAATCCAAATGAACATAACCGTGCATGATAATCTTCTGATTCACATCATATTTGATCCGATAATCAATTATACCCTTTAGGTACCTGAATACATGCTTTCCAGTAACTGGGTGAACATGTCTCAGATCTATCGGGAACTAGCTCAGGGTGTTCACAACAAAGCATATGTCTGGTCTCGTATTTGTTATGTACATCAATGATCAAATCATCTAACGATACATCATGGCATCAACTGACTTAGATGAAGCATCACACAATAGATTCAAATTCAATGCCATAGGTGTGGCTATCACCTCACAGTCCAACATTCTGAATCTCTTCAGAATCTCCACATCATAATTTCCTTGACCAAGGAAAATCCCATTTACACTCTGCCACACCTCCATTCCTAAGAACTAGTACATCATTACTAGGTCTTTCATCTCGAACTCAATGGCAATATTCCTCTTTTCATATACAATGAGTTCATCTTGTCCCGTTAGAAATAGGTCATCAACATATAGCAGGAGCATCACCGATCTCACCTTCAACCTTGAAGTAAAGGTTGGGATCTGCTTTACTCTTAGTAAAGCCTAATCTCATCAGGAAGTTGTCCATCCTGCCGTACCATGTCAAGATTATCGAACTATGAGATATTCTATAGTCACTCCCTCTAAAGCGAAGCATCATCCTCCATCTGCATTTTGTACTCTATGTATCATAACATTCTATACTAGAGTGATAGGTAGCCTCCTGTGATACTGATATTCCATGTCATCGCTCAAGGTCATTGGATACCAAGATCCTCTATCTTGAACTTTGTTGAAAGTTCCTCTTGCACCCATTTGTGAGCTTGTCATCCTATATAGGATTCTGTCTACAACCTTGTAGCAAAGGTTGAGATCTCCATTACTCTAGGTGATATTCAAGATCCTCATTTAAATATATGTGCTATCCCATGGGTGCCTTATGATCCCGTACAAATCCTTCTGCACACATGTGGTTCTCTGTTTTTTATCCAGTTCTACTTCACTAGAGAAGTGTGTTTGGTCAATGGAACATGTCTCGCCATGATCTTCTCCCTCTTGAGAGAAACCCCAAATGTTTATTATTATTATTTATTAATATTTCCATTTGTTGCATGCTCGATCTTGTAGATCCACATGGAAGACACTAAGGACTTCCCTTTAGGTCTTAGAATCAGATCTTGGACATCATGATCAACTCATACTCTTTGATCATAGTATCCTTCCATTTCTTCTCGGCTGCTTCTTCATAGTTGGAAGGATCTGCATCAATGATGTCACACAACAATGCTACCTGGAGTGTGTCTGAGGCATCTTAGTTTATCTGTAAGTCTCATCATACTTTTCTTCATCTTGGATAATCTCTTATGCCCAATATGGTATTCATATTTCGAGGTGGATCTACTTCTTTTTTTGGATTTGGTCATATCATGATTCTTCTGAAGCTCTTTCTTCCATCATGGTGTCTTTGTCCCTTTGAGATTCAGGTTATTTTTTATTTTGTTGTTGAAGTGAATATTCTAGCTGAATCGTCATCACTTATTCTTCTGAACAAGTATGATCCTTCTTTTCTTTTAGGTGATTGTATGCGAGCTTTCTTACAAGTCAAATCCAGTTGCATGATTAGAAACATTTCATATTTTCCAAAACATATTAATAGTGAGAAATTCTAATGCATAAATATATATGTCACACAGTCATGTAACTGTCTTATCCTAATACCACAACATTAAATTGCGTATACATACTATAACTTTCTAGATTCCTTCCATCTCTACTGGAACATTATTAAGAGTGCGCACTACTCCCAATATGTCAACAAAGATGTTTCATTCTATATAAGTAGCAATGGATTGTCGTACATCACTATAGGATACTTACCCACCACATTCAATTCAATATTATAATGTTCATAAATGCAGACAGTCAATCATGCATAATACATCAAATGAATATAAATATGTACATAAATAAACAATATCATTTAAGTAAATAGGTGTACGGGAAATTCCAATCAAACACTTATCTTTGTTTGTTTGGTGGGTCAAATCCCTCTTGATGCTTATTTCCTTGCAAGAATAACTCGAGTCTTTAATAGTGTGTTCTACTTCATCATATACTTTTGAGGACTTGTGTCTATCTTGCTCATGCTTGAGCAAGTCTTCTATACCATTGGTCACATGTGACCGTGTACTGATTCTGAATCCTAGTGTCATTTCTTCATTTACAATTGCATCCCTTCTTATCTAAATACTGAGATGGATAAGAGTATGATATTCGTCTTGATTGGTAGAATTATTCTGGATCAAGGTAAATATTCCTCATTCCTTGAGGAATATTCCCTTGATTTATTCTCAGCTGCAATATGTTCATTCTTGGTTGCATTGAGAGAAACACTGGCTCGCTTTCTATGACATGCTGAAGTTCTCTTTCTGACATTTTCATCTTCACATCCTTGAGTTGATTTCTCAAGGTCATATTCTTGTTGATGTTCTTCTTTATCGTGGGTTGAATCCTTCTGGATTAAAGTACATATTCCTCATCACTTGAAGAATCATCTCTTTCTTTTATGAATCTTTTGTTGGTTCATTGTCTTCAGCAGTGTGAACATGATGTATTTTCTTGTTGGACTTCTTGTTGAAAGAGTCTTTACTCCTAGGACAATCTCTGGAGTAGTGTCCCCTCTCATAACAAGTGTAGCATCGAATATTGCACTGGCATTTTTTAACCCAAAATCCGACAGCATAGATGTCTGATTTTTGACATCATGTTGTCGACCATCCAATAAGCATCTTCTTTTTTAAACATCGGTTTCACTTCGGAGGATATTTGACAGTAAAATGAACTCGTCGATATCCGACTTAGTCCGGTCGAATATACGACGAATCCTCTTTTAATATTTCCTCCGAATATCTGACAACTCTCACTGTATAGGAGGTTGGATATCCGACTACTCTCACTGTAATATAGGAGGTCCAATATCTGAAAACTCTCACTTTATAGGAGGTCATATATTTGACAACAGAGGTGTAGGATATTTGGCATGATTGGCATCAAAGATTGACACCTTTAGCCATCAGTGGTATGATGACGATGTCAGATTCTTTGTAAGGGTCCATCAGATATCCGACAGTATTTGGATTGTAAGAAGTTAGATATCTGACGCCTTTAGCCGTCGGTGGTATGGCGACGTCGTCAGATTCTTTGGAAGTGGCCGTTAGATATCCGACGGATATGTGGAATTTAAAAAAAAAAAATCCCATGACATGAAAAAATTCACCTAAGTTACACAAATCTATAATAAAGAGAAATATGACCACATCATTTCAATTTATGAGTGTTGTTGATGAAATCGCCAAGCTCAAACATTACTTTGATCTTATATCTAATAAGTATGTGAAAACCTTCACACATATATCATATCAAAAACTTCACATAGGTGGATTGAACCAATACTACTCTGTTATGGCAATGCATCACTCAATAAAAATCCAAATAGCACTACAACAAATTTGAGTTTTAGGGGCGGTTTCCTTCTGCCTCCAAAAGTCACTTTTGGGGGCGGTCTTTAAAAAATCAGCCGTAATAGCACCGACACTAAAATTTTTGAATTTTAGGGGCAGTTATGGAAGAGATCAAAACCGCCCCTAAAAGTGAATTTTGGGGGCGGTTCTACCAACCCCCCCCCCCGCCAAAAAAAAAATAAAAAATCCACTTTTGGAATTTTGGGGCGGTTCTAAACCCCCCCCAAAAGTGACTTTTAAGGACGGTTATAAAACTCCCTCATAGACACCTATGGGGGTGACTCCAAAGCCCCCCAAAATTCCTTATTACAAACCTCTAGGGGCGGTTTCAAACCCCCCTCATAGGTACCTGCGGAGGCGGTTCGAAAACCCAAATAAAACTCTTTACAAACCTTTAGAGGTGGTTATAAACCCCCCTCGTAGGTACCTATGGGGGCGGTTCAAAACCCCCCTTAAAAGTGTTTATTACAAAACTTTGGGGGCGGTTCAAAACCCCCCTTAAAAGTATTTATTACAAACTTTGGGGGTGGTTTTATACCCCCCTCATAGGTACCTATGGAGGCGGTTCAACCCCCCCTTAAAACTCTTTACAAATATTTGGGGGCGGTTATAAACCCCCCACGTAGGTACCTACGGAGGCGGTTCGAAACCACCCTAAAAATATTTACAAACCTTTGGGGGAGGTTATAAACTCCCCTCGTAGGTACCTATGGAGGCTGTTTGAAAACCCCCTAAAACTATTTACAAACCTTTGGTGGCGGTTATGAACCCCCCTCATATAAAATTACAGGGGGGGTTAGAACCCCCTTCGTTGTAACATACAAGGGAAATTTTGAACCCCCCTTGTAGTGACATATGAATTCAGTTTATAACTCCCCTCGTAGCCATAATAATTCATAATAAAATATATTTTTATTTAAAACAACAATATTGCAATATCATTAGGGAACGAAGGAATCGAACCTTCAACCTCCTTCTTGTAAAGTAGGAACTCTACCATTGAGCTAGAATCCTTTAAGAATTGGGGAAAGGGGAAATATTAACACCAAGATTGCATCATTTGTAATTCTAAGAAAAGATTAATAATCCCAACATTGTTTCTGACTCGAGAGACCTAGGAAAGTAGTTGAGTGGCTCTGACCTTATTTAGATATATGCTAACCACTTCAAATCATATGGCTCTGACCTTCTTTAGATATATGCTAACCACTTCAAACCATATGATGTAATCAAGATAATGTATATGTATGCTTGGAAATTCACATTTAGACTCTGAAACATATAATTATGCATCCAATTGACCTCAAGCTGGAAGTTAAAAAGAAGAATATTATGCCACCCATGCAGACACTTAGTTTGCTTGATTATGATCATGCCACTGTACAATACACAAAGCAACAACAAATAAATGTGTTTTGGAGCTTTGTAGATTTGTTGAATCTATAGATTTAATAGATGTTTAACTTTTAAATAGATATTGCAATAAATTCAAAATGATTAAACACTAAAGTCAAAGACATTAAGATACTAAATAGTAAAATAAGATTGCTTAAAAATAGATAAGAGTAAAAAAGACTCAATCAAGGAGTTTCAAAGTTTTCTGAGAGACATCCAGGAGTTTTAGAGTTTCGTGAGGGACGCCAAGAAGTGCCCTCCAAGTTTTCCCATGAAGGTACGAGGTTCGTAGTAGGGGGAAACATTTATGCTTGCCTTTCTCTAGGATTCACCCAAAGATAAACACATAATCGTTTCTACCACCGTTCCTTTGTCTTGGGGATGCAAGAAACACAGGAAACACGTTCCCAACCCTTGGGGACATGTACCTGTGGAGCACTACTAATATCTAAAGCGATTAGTCACAACTCACTAATACTCTGAAAGAAGCCAACTAAATTAGTAAAAAAAGGGCAGGTTCCCAAATATTTATGTAAAGGTCAAGCATGATTAGTTACTTGGATGCATGATTTTATTAAAATAGTCTTAGAAAATACAACATACTCCATCCACTGCATGGATTTCCTACCACATGAATTAGACAATTAAAAGCTGATAACATATGAGCTAACAACATGAACATTAAAATAAGGAAGAAACCCAATTATAAGAATTACATGTACCTGTGGGGTTTGGACATTGATTGCATGGATCAAGATATTATATTGTCAAAACGAGGTTTTGATGGTTGTAACACAATGTTCAAAACATCATAGTGGCTATTATGTAATATATATATTTTTATCATTTCTAGCATTTAGATTGAATTCAACAGAAACATACTTGCACACCTTCCAATCATGCACCCATCCAACAGAAACTAAGTGTTACACCGAAATCTTGCACTCTTGATCCATGTGTTAACCCTTTGCCTAATCTCCAAGTTTCTCTCTGCTAAAATGGATTGATGCTGATGTTTTTTCTGCCTTTTTTCCCTCTCTAGGAAGGCCAACCCTCTTGTCCTTCATGCTAGGTGCGCCGAAGGAAATTTTTCCCTTCATGCTAGGTGCGCCACTATTGGCGCTCTGTCTCCCACTGCTAGGTGCATTGACGGTGCTTTTTCCCTTCATGGAAGGTGCGCCGATGCTATTTCGAGGGAAACAAATGGAGCTTCGAGACCCTTCTCAAAGGTGGATGTCTATCCCTATCATTTAGGTGAGGTAGCATTTGGTTCCTAACCTATAGGGAATATCCCTTAGACTCCTCCTCCTAATTCTTAACCTACTCTATCCCTTTAGCCTTATAAATTAAACCCTCTCTCCATTTGGAAGGGAGGAAGGACTATGGTACTCTTATGCTGGTTGAATTTCTAGGTGATCCCTATCATCCTTTGGAGGGTTAGCTTGGATTGTTGGATGGAAGATTGCAGCATTAAGGCTAGGTTGTGATGTTCTTTCCCATGTAATTCTATGTATCTCCTTGATTACATTAATACAAATCTCTTTCCATAAATTTTATCGTGTTAATAATGTTTAGAGCTCTCTTCCTTAGCTGTTAGCTTAGATCAATTATATGTTTAGATACGCATATGTTGTTTTCTTATTTCCACTTGCTTGACAGGGTTTTGTAGCTGAGGATCTGAAGATTCTGGAGCGCTTGGATCAACAAAGAGAGAAGAGGATCTGCATATTTCAGGTAGGTGATCTATCCATTACTTTGCATTTCCATTTGATCTAGGAAAGTAGGTTGTATTCTGTATTTGATTTGTTCTAGATCCACTTGGACTAGGGAGATCTGGCCTGATTCCGATTGAGTATATTTATCCGATAAAAAATTTGGCGACCATACTGGGGACTTACATAGATTTGATTTCTTTTGTTTTTGATTTCATATATTTTTATCAATCCTTTTTCCAGCCTCTAGAGACCTTTCCTCCTTCATATTTTTCCTTTTAAGAGTGTCTTGCATCCTCTTGATGCTCTTTGGATCACTATCAGACCTTCTGCCCTTCTCCCATAGGAAATCTGGTTGTTACCTAGTTTGTTTCTCCACTGGCGCACCTGGGTTGTGTAGACCAAGCGCTCTTTGCCTTAAGAGATAGTGCACCTTAGGTGCTTTTCTGTAGTTTAGTAGGTGCAACATGATGCTCTGGTGCATTGTAGCAGGTGCACCGAAAACACTTTTTGCTGTGTAGTAGGTGCGCCAACAACGCTCTTGTGTTGTGTAGTAGGTGCACCGAAGGCGCTCGGGTGTAGTATAGGGAAGGGCACTGACCCTTTGAAACTTAGTTTTTGGCTTAGATTCCTTTCTTTTTTAGGTTTTGGTTTGATGTATTGTGGTTTTTAGGTAGTATATGATAGTCATAGACCCCCTAGACCCAGCATTATCTCTGTTTGGAGTTGTTTTTGTTGATTTTGGGATGCTTTACTAGTCAAGTGAATGACTTGGTTGTGGTAGGAAATTTCAATCCTCCACCTATTAGCTCTTCCTTTCCATTCCTTATCACATTTATATACCTCTTTAGATTTGTTTTGGTTCTCAGATCTGATCTTCAAACCCTTCCTCCCCTCAGTCATTGAGTTTTTTGGTTGCATTTTGGTTGTTTTGGAGCAATTCTTGATTGTTTTGGAGTTGTTTGGGTGCTTTTCATATTCCTTTTGATTTTTGAATGAATGGAGTGTTGTAGATACTCTCTCTTTTTCTGTTTGTAGATATGAAAAGAGAAATATCCTTTTCTTTATTGTTCAGATTCATGTTTGTTTGAATAGAAAACTCAATCAAAAGAGAAGCAAAATTAAACAAAAAAAAGACAAATTTTTTTCTCGTGGGCTCACGCCCTTGAACCCCCAAAGAACCTTCAAGTTGGGGGGGGGGGGAAGCCCCCGGACCCCCCTTGTGCATGTATGAATCCATAGGTATTTTCAAGAATTGTGATTGATGTTAATATTTGAAGCTTCATAGTTGGATTTGACTAGAACTTGGTTTTATTAGATCTCTGATTTTTGTCTTCCTTAATAGAAAACTCTTTCCCTACCTTAGGTAGTTTTCATTGAAAGATAAATGTGCATTGTCATGTAGCTAGGATTTTCATTCTTTTTACATTTCCTGTCTACACATCGTGCATCCACTTAACCGCTCAAGATAAAATTAATGCTAGCTTAGGTTTAAAATCATTTAGTAACTATGTGTAAGTTAGTGATGTGTTCTGACGTCATTAAGCGTGGTAGCTGTCATTTATTGCTTGCACTGCAATCCTAGGTTTGTACGGTTCCTCCACGTACCATTGGTATATTGAACAACCTTTCATGTACCCTTGAGGTATATTTGAAGGTACTTCATGTACTCGATTGTATATCAGAGGGCCCCTTTTGAATGGTTGTGCATTAGACATCACCACTATGGATTTGAGCTCCCTTGTACCTAGTGTATATTGGGAGACCCTCTTAGGATTCCTGTGAACAAATGACTTAACCTTTTGGCCATCTTAGAATCACAGCCTTGATAATCCCATGAGGTTCTTGACTTTTGATCCACTCCTATTCATACAGTTTGCTTGTGGCATTTAGACTTGAGCAATGTTTGACCTTGTGTGGTATTTCAGATATTCTTAGAGAGTTTAGACATGGGAGAATTTCTTGGGACCACCAGTTAAGAGACCCATTTTGAGGGTATGTCTTTTGTTTCTCCCCCTTGTGATTTTGTTGGTCCTCCCTTCATGGCCACTTTGAACCTTCCTGGATTGACTATAGGATTACCTGTATGGTTATTCTCCAATCCTGTCATACCAAATGCACCCTTTGTGTCAGATCCTGGTCTTTTACCGCATGAGAATCAACCTCATCTTAATCCTTCTCCTTCTTCATCGAATGTTGAATTGACTTCCCTTTCTTCCTCTTCACCTGCTGAAAACTTTGAAGTTAGTAAACAAGCGGGTAAGAAGAAGACATAAAGGAAGGCTAAGAAGAAGAACACTAAGAAAAAGGTCATAGCTCCAACCTATAATCTTCATGTTGGAAGCCTACTAGCCACTGGTCATCATGCTGGGAGTATTGATGTACCTGTTTTCGACACCCGTAAAGCTAAGTTCCCTTGTAGACTTTGCAAGGGTGATCACCTTCTCAAGGACTGTCTTGGTCTTTCCCTTATGTCAGAAGTGTGGTCTAAACATCCTATGTTGTCAATATTTGATCATCATGTTGATGATGCCCCATCAACCAGTGACTCTTTGGTGAAAAGTCGAAAAGGAAAGGTTAGGTATCCTTGATTTCTATGTAAGGATATGCACCACACTTACCTTTTTCCTTGCATGGATGAAGCTTCAAAGTTGTTAGAAGATCTTACTGTTCCTCAGCAACATATTCCAACCAGTTATTGTAAGTTGTCCCTTGACATCCCATTGGTTGATTAAGTGGTCGATCCAAGTCCATCCTTGGTCGATCCCACTCTTCCGTTGAATAGTGAAGTTGAAGTGGTCGATCTAAGACCATCCTTGGTTGATCCCACTCTTCCTTTGGAGAGTGAAGTTAAAGTGGTTGAGTCGATGTCATCTCCACTCGATACCACTCTTTTGTTAGAGAGTGTTGAGACTGAAGTAGTGCCTTCGACATAGTCTTCGTCTTGTCCCTCTCTTCTAATTGAGAGTGAAAATTATTCAACTGAAGTTTTTGCAGTTAGTTCTGATTGTTCTCTGCGAGAGGAAGTATTTTATCTTTCGAAAAAACCCTCTCCAAGTAGTGAGGTTATTTACTTTGACTGGAATAACCTAATAGAATCCTATCTTCATTCGAGTGTTCCTTTCCAGATAGCTGCGTGAGTTACTTCTAAGAGCATACTCTGCACTATTGTTTACGAAGGGGCTTCTGTTAGTATTATATCCTCTACTGCTTGGAAAGCCATAGTTCTCCTCCACTTGCACCAGTTACTGATCAGATAATGGCTTTTAATCGAAGACCTACATCGCCTTTAGGGATCCTTTCTTAGTTGCCTATTACTTTGGAAGGAAAAACTGTCTGTATCAATGTTATGGTAGTCCAAGGTCCCTTATATTTTAATATGCTCCTTGGGCGTGATTATGTTTATGACATGAAAGCTTTATTTTACACACTCTTTCGAGTGATGTATTTTACCCATGATGGGAAGATTATGACTATTGATCAGTTTTCCTTTGTTAAACCCAATCGTCGTATGACTCCTAGTCATCAGAGTTCCTTGAATGTCCCGCATGTTCTTGTGGTTCCTTCCCCTTCTAGTTAGATTCTTCCCATCATAGGTAAAATGGGAGGCATGGCTCCAGCCTCTGGATATCATACAGGAGTTAATTTGCTAGCTTCTTATGTAATAGGGCAACCCACCAACCTCTAGACATCATGTTGGATTAGAACTTCCCGATGTGAGCATAGTTCCCTTTCTGTGTCAAGCTCATTAAAAAATGAAACAAACGTTGTGAGCAAAGTTCCCATTCTGTTTCAAGATCGTTAAAAAATGAAACATATGTCCTCAAGCAGAGTTACTTTATGTTTCAAGCTTGTGTAAAAATGAAACATGTCCCCACAAGCATAGTTATTTTCTGTTTTAAGCTTGTGTAAAAATGAAATAGGTTACCTTGAGAAAAATTCCTTTTTCGTGTCAAGCTCATTGAAAAATGAAACGGATTCTTCCATTGTGTCAAGACTCAATGAAGTTTTGGAGGCATGTACCCTAACTCTTTATTGGTTCTTAGCTACTTGACAGTTATATTGGGGGAAAGTAGCAACCAATGGATATCATGTTGGGAAATAACCCATCAATGGGAGTCATTTTGAGCAGTGTTTATTATTGGTTTCAAGCTCGTTAAAAAATAAAACTGACCTTGAGCAGTGTTTATTCTTGGTTTCAAGCTCGCTAAAAAATAAAACTGACCTTGAGCAGTGTTTATTCTTGGTTTCAAGATCGTTAAACAATAAAATACCTTGAGCATAGTTCTTTGATGTTCCAAGCTCGTTAAAAAATGAAGCAGATACCCTGAGCATTCTTTCAACTGATCTTCAAGCTCGTTAAAAACAATAAGATGGTGTTGAGATTAATTTTCATTTTTTCATTCTCTGGTTAAAACATGAAAACTGGTTTGAGCTTATGTTATCGCTTTTTCGTGCTCTGGATTCAAACATGTAAAAGGTTTCGAGTGCCTTTTATACCTTTGTCATGCTCGTTTAAAACTTAGTGAAGAGGTATTGTTGTAATCTCATAGATCACATAGGGTTACCAATAATACACATTAATACATACATACATAACAGAGACAAGAGACAAGAACAAGTAAGTAGAATAACATATTATATTATAGTGAAAGGGTCCATACAATATAGAGAACTGAACCGAGTTCTCATCTAGCTCAACAACCTAATATATATGATTTACAAATAGTTACAAATAACTACCTATCGGTTCACTCAATCGACACGACCTTAGGTGGCCGAGCTAATCTCTCATTAGTCGGCTGACCGACTTAGTTGGCTAATCGACTAAGTCAGCTATCGTTCAAGTCGGCATACCGACTTGCTCCTCCAACAGGTCTCAAGTGTACTTTTATTGTTTTTCATACTCATTAAAATTGGATAATGAAAAAATAACCCGTTACAGATTTATATTTAAGCTCTTTTCAGTCTCCTTAAAACACAAAAATATTGCCAAGCGAACTTGTTACGTTCATGCTTGTAAAAGTATCATAATGGTCGACTAGTCAGTGGTAGGTTATCTCTTTTTTAGACTGATTAGGCCTATTTACGAAAAAGGAACTTTTGGAGTCTTCTTAGTCATTTCAGACTCTCTAAACATGAAGCGACAAATGAGTTTGCTTTCATCGGACTCATAAAATCAAACGATGAAGGGCCCTTTTATGGGAATGAGCCCTCCTTTCTCAGGTTCATAAAACATATGAGTTTGAACTCATCTGAAGGAGGAGCTATATCGAGCGTTTGTTACCCTTTTTCAGCTCATTAAAAAGCAAAGAGGTACTCATCAATCATGATGGGGAAATTAAGAAAAGAGTTTGTATTTTGTTATGGCAGTACATAGTCACTCTTGAACATGGCACTCACTTACATATGCATTTCAGTACTTGGGTAATCCATTTGTCTTCGAGTCCTACTGATTCCTAGAGTCTTCTTACTCCTTTGAGTTGTCCAAGAATACTCCCATTGTCACTTGCATTGGGGGATTGGTATCATTTTCGTGTCAATACTGCCAAGGCATGCCATGCCCATGTTCAAGAGAAATTTGGTCATCTATCTGTAGTCAGTTTACCTTCTATCATGTTGGTCATCCTTGAGTCAGTATCATACATCACTCTATTGTTCGGTTTACTCCAAAACATATTTGATCGTGTTTTGTGTCGATGATGGGGGATTCATTATGGCCCTCCTTTGACGAGTGTTACAGAGAGAAATTCCTATGGCTTGGGGTACCACAACAGACATATTAACTTTAGAAATCAATCCTTCCCTATATGCAAGAGAAACCAAACATCTAACACTAAAGGATCTCGATTCATACCTTATTCTAGACGGTTGATGTAGATCCCCGTTGAGCTTTTCCACTCTTGCTTGTATTAGCAATTTGCTTCCTCAACATTCAGCAAACAAGACAAGCATGATATATATAATTGTGTTAGATCTACTATAGCATGTATAATCAATAACATATAAGCATCTAAAAGAATCCATAGATCAAATACTCATTTAAATACACATTATTGGACATGAAAAGATATTTCTATTGATATAAAACAGAGATTACAATAGTGACAACCTCTATTGGCACGTCTACGAATCGGATAAACTGAGTCCCCCACTTGGGCCTCCACCACTTCAATCCTCCATCTCTCGATAGCAAGCTCACAAGCAAAAGGCAAGCTTGTGAAGAGCACAAAGTGCTCCAAGGGACACAGGGATGTAGACTCAAGTATAAGCTCTGGAAACAATGGACTATAGTTTTTTTGCTCTTCAATTCCTCCTCCTTCAATGTATCCAAAGGGTTCCTTATATAGCTCTTCAATGGGGTAATGGAAGGTCGAATTCGAACGATCTCAAGGCATATGGAAGGCCAAGAGACAAGTGACTCAGATCCACATCAAGGAAAACTCCAAAACTATTTGGCATTTTGCACACATCTCGATGTACGCAGGTTTAAGGGTCAAATCCACGTATATATGTGAGAATGGGTTTAAAAGTCGTGTATATCAAATAAGACATGTTTTTAGGGATGATCTTGGAAACATCAAAGGTACAAAAATGGTCCATGGGGTCTAAAGAGTCTGTAGAGGGACAGGGAAGGCCATAAAGGTGTGATCCACCATGTGTGGTAAAATCAGTTGTAACAGATGCCCCCTAATGTGTGAGGTTAGAGGGGTCATACGATGGCTGAAATACATTATAAGTCCATCCCAAAAGTGGAGTGATGGAGAACCAGGCGGAAGAACCAGCCATCCAATAGTGCAATACAATAATCAAAATCTGCACATAACTGCAAGTAGATATAGCAGTCCCGGATACATAAGAGTACAATGGCCATGAATAGGCATGATACAAAATATGACATGTGTGGTCATCACCATGTACAATATAGATAGATCAGTATCTCCATGATGAAGATATACAAAGGATCATGATCTCCATGAAGGCTGAAGATATATAATGGATCAAGATCTCCATAATGGCTAGAAACATTTGACATATATTGGAATCAATTCACGAGAGGTGAAATCTCATGAACACTGGCACGATCAAGGAGATAGCATATATGGAATGCCACCAATCTAGAAGGTCTTCTACACAATTCGCTATGAGTACATGTCCTACTATGTAAATAGAGGTGTCGAGGTTGAACATAGTAGTCCATTGTCTGATTACTGGGCATTGATGTATACCGTTAACAGACGCGAGATCACCCACCGATAATGGAAATGGGAATCAAGGTACTAGAGTGCAAACTAACAAGCGTGAATAAATGTTTTGAGGTCGAACACTCGAGAGAATCCATCGATAAGGGGACATTGATGTATTCCCAAAAACTGTCGATGGTGAGAGAACCTACCACTGATGACTGCAAGTCTCAAGGGACTCAAAAATGACTCTAGATTCCTATCCCAGAATAAATGATTTGAAGTCGATGGGATGAAATCCACTGGAAGGAGGGTATAAAAGAATCCCCCATCATCCAACACGAGGTACTCAGCAAAGCTGTATAATGTGGAAGGACTCGATCATCGTGTGCACGAACCGGTAACTGTACAGGGAATGGACGACATGCAAAGTCAAGATATCTGAGAAATGGCCAAATTAGGTTTCAATTTCCTTCGACCCAGAGCATAAAGGTGAATGGTGACTAAATGTAGGAAGCATAGATTCTATATACAAAACTAGGACATCTCTGCGACATAGGAGGTATTGACAGAGGCTCCATAGGGACTGGAAGCTTAACCAGTCGGTGGAGATAAACTCATAGAAACGAGTATAGCTCCTAAAGTCAAACTATTAACCCAACCAACGGATGTGATATACAATGCTCTGTTCTAAGGCGACACGACTCGAATGCTGCTAAAGATAACATCTTTTCTTGTCTGGCTTTTTGGTTTTTTGATTTTCTTTTTTGGACTTTTTCAAATATTTTGAAAAGCTTGAAAAAGAATAAAAGTGATTTATAGTTACAGAATATGAGGAGACACATGTCAAGGGAGAACAAACTAGTTCCAAGCAGCGAAACATACCTATGTTCAATGCAAGGACACATGTGTAGGATAGCGACACTCGGGGGAAAGTCCCCTCCTGGTAAAAATAGGGAATCAAGCTGCAAAGGATATACAAAATGGATCTGCATGGCTAGACATGAGACAAGCTCAGGCTATATGGCTGATACTCAAAGTCAGGGAAGCCGGCATAAGGCTCAATGAGGTAGGAAAGGCTCATGATAATGCAATTACAACTTGACATAAGGGAGTCCCAGGGAAATGGCCAGCATAAAGTTCAAGAAGAGTATGAAGCTCTTGCTCAAGGACATGGCAGGACTAAAAGGGACTCCCAGACCTAAGAGAGGACTCACAACATGGGTACCAAATGCAACAAGGATCTAACTAGGGAACCCATGTTTAGGAAAGCTCTACTATTCGCATAGTGTCACTTCTAAAAGCAGCATGAAGGTTCTATGACACCATGGAATGGGTTCGTACCTAAGGTTAAAATGGAACAATCATAAGGTAATGTATAAGTGCAAGTGGATGTGATATCCTAACCTATATGCCAGTTCAGACATAATACCTGTGATAGGAACGAACGGGTCGAAACCTCGAAGAGATCGTACAAAAAACTAACCCTACATGACAACCATATTAGTCCAAAACAACCTGAAATAGTCAATAAAGAATCCAAACTATAAGATATAGGGAGGAATGATCATGACAAATAAATTCAAAGGAAACAATGCGGTTGATGATGGGCCATAGAAAGGAATGTAAAGTGTAGACCCAACGTTCACGTATCCACCACCACCCCCATGAGGGTGACCACCGGTGTAAAGACCGAGAGAAGGAATTCAACATCCTCCACAAATGGAGTAGAGGGCAGAATGTGACCACTCCCAAATCTATGAGTAGGGTAAAGGGCTGTGATGCCCCCAAGTCTAACATGAGGGTCCGCACTAGGACCAAGGATGGGTGATAGGATACCAGGCATGCCAAAAATGAAAGGACCTGAACTCAAGAGAGCATAAATATACTCAAGTAACCATGATCCCAAAGGCCAACTAGCGCACAAAGAGCACACTCCTAAGAAAATCTACAACCAAAATACAAGCAAACCAAGGGGACGATATGTGAGCTCCCAAATGTAGCAGGTATGTCTCGCCTAGGAGAGGCTCAAAACTCCCATACACTACAAGTGGAGGTACGTAACCAATTATAGTGGCCCTCGGCTTCAACGTATAAAGGGACTGTGCTATTTGACCTCTACTTGGCCGGGACACCTACAAAATAACCTCTGGAAAGTACCCCCTCGATAACCTAGGTAAGGCAACTAAGGTCACCTCAATATAATCGATGCTTAGGTGGACATTTGCAGGTGGGATTGAGCATATGGGCAGGGTAGCAAAGCCTGAGACAATAACAATCCTGGAAATATCTCCGGTGCTACTCAATTATGACTAGGGGTCATCCCAATCAATAACTGCTCACACTGCCTTGTGCTTAGCTCTCTGGTAAGAGGAGGATCCTGAGAAACACTAATTATATAAAGGATTTCTCTATCTCACCTAGACAGACACCTACATGTTGATGTTCAGTGGTCTTGGAGAATTTACTCACAATGAACTATTCCAAGACCCTAAAACCTAATCTTGTTGGTGCACCCTATAAAAGAAAAGAGTGTAATTCATTTTATTATGCGTTGATTTTAATTGGCTGTAATTACTCAAAGGTAAATGACCGTGCAAATAATGAAGTTGTGACTCAGCGGTGAAGTAAATATGCACACCATAACAAACAATGCTAAGTGCAATCTTTGTCAAATGAAAAATAGGGTATGCCACTACATGAGATGCATAAATATATATTCCTTTCCGAATGCTAATGAAATCCTTCCTATATGAAATCCTAAATAAAAATCTCATCCAAGCAATCCAATGCAAGTACCTCCTCAAATCCATATGCAAAAACTGCAACTACCTTGTATTTTTCAATATAAAAGAATGATAAATGCAATAAAAGTCATCTAAAACTCTCAGTCTCTACAGCAAGTATAAAACACAAGCCCAACAAAACACTGAGACAAAAAAGTAATGCACTAATGGAAAAACAAAAAGGATAAATGACTAAAACTACTTTCAAAGAAAAATCAATGAAAAAGCGGTCTCTGGTCATAAAAGAAGCATCCAACAGACAACATTAGACCCAAGGAAGACCCAACCACACTCACAACCCACCCAAAAACTTTCCACAACATCAAAATCACCAAAAGGGACGATATACGTGACTGTTTAAAGAACAACTGTGTATATACATGACTTTTGGTGAAAAAAATACATGTATACATGGATTTTGGCAAAAAACCTGCATGTATACATGACTTTTGGCCAAAAATCTGCATATGTACATGACTTTTGGCCAAAAATCTGCGTATACAGAGAAGACAGTGGTAAAAAGTAGGCCAACGGTCAAACCATTAAAGGGGAGTGTCAATGGATGAACATACTATTAAATGCAACATAGAAACAAGGAGAAACAAAGACAAAGTGAAGAATATCAAGCACATTGTGCCCCCAAACCCCAAAGAAAAACAAAGAATGTCCCCAGCAAGGTCACCAGTCTTGTTACAGAGAAAAATTCCTATGGCTTGGGGTACCACAACAGATAGCTTAACTCCAGAAATCAATCCTTCCCTATATGCAAGAGAAACCAGACATCTAACACTAAAGGATCTCGATTCGTACCTTATTCTGGACGGTTGATGTAGATCCCTGTTGAGCTTTTCCACTCTCTCTTGTATTAGAAATTTGCTTCCTCAACATTCAACAAACAAGACAAGCATGCTATATATAATTGTGTTAGATCTACTCTAGCATGTATAATCAATAACATATAAGCATTTAAAAGCATCCATAGATCAGATACTCATTTAAATACACATTATTGGACACGAAAAGATATTTCTATTGATAGAAAACAAAGATTACAATAGTGACAACCTCTATCGGCACGTTTACGAATCGGAGAAATTGAGTCCCCCACTTGGGCCTCCACCACTTCAATCCTCCATCTCTCGATAGTAAGCTCACAAGCAAAAGGAAAGCTTGGGAAGAACACAAAGTGCTCCAAGGGACAAAGGGATGCAGACTCAAGTATAAGCTCCGACAACAATGGACTATAGTTTTCTTACTCTTCAATTCCTCCTCCTTCACTGTATCCAAAGGGTTCCTTATATAGCTCTTCAATGGGGTAATGGAAGGTCGAATCCAAACGATCTCAAGGCATATGGAAGGCCAAGAGACAAGTGACTCGGATCCACATCAAGGAAAACTCCAAAACTATTTGGCCTTTTGCACACATCCCAATGTACGCAGGTTTAAGGGTCAAATCCACGTATATACGTGAGAATGGGTTTAAAAGTCGCGTATATCAAATAAGACATGTTTTTAGGGATGATCTTGGAAACATAAAAGGTACAAAAATGGTCCATGGGGTCTAAAGAGTCTGTAGAGGGACAGGGAAGGCCATAAAGGTGTGATCCACCATGTGTGGTAAAATTAGCTGTAACAATGAGTCTATTCCTGTCGACTTCAACTCCTTATATAGGGATTAGAATTAAAAACCAATACAAGTACCTTGGGCCTGCATGCCTTAATGGCAGGTTACCTCGCTTTCAACATGAGTTTACATCATTGACTCTTGATTGAAATATCTCATCGAGTGTTTGACTCCAAGTCCTTTATTCACATTCGATGGTATGTACTGAGATACCTTGGGAATAATTGACATCAATGGTGATTTACTTTGCACTTGTTAATAGTTTACATTAATGACTGTTAATCAAGTGGTTTCTACCATGTTCGACATCAAGACATTGTAATTGCATGGTTAGATTCGTATCATTGCAGGTTCGGCTTGAAGACCCTGGGTTGTCAGATATCTTCACCCAGGTTGTGATGGAGTTTGCTTTGAGTCATATTACATGGATCCATTTTTGTATTGGTCGTGGCTATGTTATCATCTCATCATGGATCTACGCTTGTGTCTAGTAGCCATGACTATGTTCAGTTTGTCTCTACTACCATGGATCTGCATTGTATTGGTTGGAAACCATGTTATGAGTCATATGAGATTTGAGTCAGTTATACTGCAGCAACTTCCATCCAACATCCTTGCCTTAGATTTCTTCACTTTACAAAGCATTCACCTATCACATTCCTCTAACTTCATGCTTTGGGGGGCATTCTGTTACACCGAAATCATGCACTCTTGATCCATGTGTTAACCCTTTTCCTAATCCACAAATTTCTCTCTGCTAAACTAGATTGATGCTGAGGTTTTTTCTGCCTTTTTTACCTCTGTAGGAAGGCCAAAACTCTTGTCCTTCATGCTAGGTGCATTGAAGGTGATTTTTCCCTTCATGCTAGGTGCGCCACTGCTAGGTGCACCGACGGTGATTTTTCCCTTCATGGAAGGTGCATCAGTGCTGTTTCGAGGGAAAAAAATGGAGCTTCGAGACCCTTGTCGAAGGTGGACGAGGTGGATGTCTATCCCTATCATTTAGGTGAGGTGGCATTCGGTTACTAACCTATAGGGAATATCCCTTAGACTCCTCATCCTAATTTTCAACCTACTCTATCCCTTTAGCCTTATAAATTAAAGCCTCTCTCCATTTGGAAGGGAGGAAGGACTATGGTACTCTTATGCTGGTGGAATTTCTAGGTGATCCCTATCATCCTTTGGAGGCTTGGCTTGGATTGTTGGATGGAATATTGCTATGTTAAGGCTAGGTTGTGATGTTCTTTCCCATGTAATTCTATGTATCTCCTTGACTACATTAATACAAATCTCTTTCCATAAATGTTTTTGTGTTAATAATGTTTAGAGATTTATTCCTTAGCTGTTAGCTTAGATCAATTATATGTTTGGATACGCATATGATGTTTGCTTGTTTCCACTTACTTGACAGGGTTTTGTAGCTGAAGATCTGAATATTCTAGATCTTGGATCAACAAAGAGAGAAGAGGATCTGCATATTTCAGGTAGGTGATCTATCTGTTACTTTTCATTTCCATTTGATCTAGGAAAGTAGGTTGTATTCTGTATTTGATTTGTTCTATATCCACTTGGACTAGGGAGATATGGATTGATTCCGATTGATTAGATTTATCCGATAACACTAAGATGTCAATGGTAATCCAATTTATTATAAGGTGGTCAAATTGTAGATTTATTGCATTGAACATTATGAAATTGGACCCAATATTTCAGAAAGGGTATTCACCAAAGTAATGAAAATAAATAAATCACTTCATGAAAATAGTAAAAGCTAATATGAGCTCCATGTGACTTTATCAAGTGTATCATAAATCAGATTTAATATTTTGGAACATAATTTGTAGTGAAACTATGCCTTCTCTGATTTAGGACAATGAGAAGATTTTACATCTTGAGAATCAATGATAGAAGAATACCATGGAGTTCCATTTTCTATAAAATAATAAGCTAAATACCCATTAGATATAAATTACACATAGCCCAAGAGGTTATCCCATCCAGTTCTCAGTGGCAACCAATGTATGTTATTGGGCATTTGGCTAGTCCCATGCCAGCAGGTTCCCAGTTTGAATCCCCTTGTGTGAGGAGCACTAGTCTATGCCTACAAGATTACTATGTATTCCATCCTTAAATGTGGGAAAACATCCCTTAGGTTCCATGCAAGGATTTCCTTGGAGAAAAAAGGTACAAATTACACTGAATGTTTCAAATGATACAACTATATCATAACCAAAAGAGATCCATCTCAACTTCAGATCTATTAGGCACCGAGAGGGATCCAAAAAATAAAATGCAAATCTCTCTTTGGTTAAAAGATACGAAGTTAAGATGGATCTATGTTGTTGTGCTTACACACACACACACACATCATATGCCTTCTAATAAAAATTGCTTTAAATTCATCTTCTTTCAATATGTGATATCTCAGAATCTCTTATTAATGATCTTCTAAATTTGGAATATTATTTCTGAAAGAGGTAGCAATTCCTAATGGATATAATGCATCGTCTCAAGATTGGAAATCACCAGAAGCATTGAACCTTCAAGAAGAAAATGTAGAGGAAATAATTAAATGGTATAAAAATAAATAAATAGGTGAGTATACAACCAAACTGAGATACTCATCAAGGGTGGAGGAATTGCAGTCAAAAGAAATAGTTTGGTGATGTAAAATTGTTAGGAATTTGGAAAGTCCTCCCAAATAAAGGCTTTTTCTTTGGCTTCCATGGGACATTGGACAAAAAAGGAATTTGAATGGTCTTGGGCCCATGGTAGGTGCATCTTGTCTAAATGTAGTGAGAAAACAATGGATCATGTATTGGTCTATTGTCCTTTATCTAAGGCTATCTGGAATGAATTATTACAACTATTTATGGAACAAACAAATGGGATCAACCAAATTTGGTTGATTTTTTTTTGTAATGGATATTTGATAAATTTGAAAAAGCTTTCAAGGTTTTTCCTTGCTTTGTGGATTTAAAAAAATAGTATGTTTTTTCAAGGAATGAAACTAAATACAGCCCAGGCAACCCATAAAATCATGCCTCCTTTAAAGGTAGTTGAAATCCTTTAAAGAAAAAATCTCAGAGAATTCTAGAGAAACCAAATCTAGCATTTATCATGAAAAATCTTGGGGTTTCTACAATAAATATTTTCAAGGACATTCAGGAATTTTCGTGCCAGGGTTCATTATGCACATTAATTCTTCTCGTTATTTTCTTTCGAAGAATGCTGCAGAACAAGGGACAAATAATAGAGTTGATTTTTATGGCCTTTGAATTCTGATGTGTTATATTTTTAACATTAAGCTATCATTATGATCTTAGGATATTTAACTGAGAGAATAACATGCATAGCAATAAACACAAGAGACAAGAGACACAAATAATTTTCCTCGAGGAAACCATAAAGGAGAAAACCCCACAACTTCCTCAGAGATAGAATCATCACCAAAAGTAAAACCCAAAAACATAAAGATGATCTCCCGACAGTAGTAGTCTCTCTCTTTGATCCCAAAAACTTCTCTCTCACTCATGCACCCCAATGAGTGAGTGTGTGTGTGATAAATAGAGAGGCTCACTCTATATTTAAATTCTTTCATTCACTTGAAGCCCACTCCAACATGTTGGCCTCACTTAACAATTACTTACTAGAGTCGACATCTCTAGGAGTGTCTAATAACCCTAGTGCCTCCTCCGACCAACAAGGAGGGTTATCCTTAACAAAATGGTGGGGGCTATTGCTGTTGGGCCCAGAAATGGCCTCTTTTGACCATCCTTAATTACCTCTTCTTGTTCTATCCTACCCCCATTGAGCATGCCAAATAAACGTTTTACCCCCACTTTACTCTTCAAACCACCAAGGTATGTGTTGGGCAATAGGGCAGACCCGAGTTAATCCTTATGCGTCGCACCAACAAAAGACCCACCGTGTTGGCCCTTTCGGCAACAACCTGCGTGCAGGTTGCAGTCTCACCCGAAACAGCAATGGGGTGCCGCAGAATCAGGTTTCTGCATGCAGAGAAGGGTATTACTGTACCTTAGCCTTTAAACACAATTATTAATCAATACTTGTACATTTATCATTCATTCACAGATAACCTCGTAGCACAATAAAGAAACTAAACTTGCATAACCCACTACCGGGAATTCACAGCGAAGCTTATTACTAGCAGTGATCTTATGTTATCAGATGTATTCAGTTTAATGCATGGAAATAACAGAAACAGAATCAACACAATAAAACCACGACACCAAATATAACGTGGTTCACCCCCAGTGTAGGGGCTACGTCCACAAACTGCGTTTTATTCCTCTTTCCTCAAAACCACAGTTGATCTGCGCACTCAGCTGCAGATCTCTTCAGCCCTTTATCAGCCGCGCACACAGCAGCAGGCTCCTGCGCACACAGCTGCAGGTCTTTCTTTCCTTCCTTGCAAAAACCCTCTGCACACACAGCTGTAGAGGTCGTCCACGCACACAGATGGGACTTATCCTTTTCTTACAAAACCCAACCTTACTTCACCTTATCTTTCTTTACATCAAAAAGCCTAACCTTTCTTCTTTACACCGGCGCTTATTTATACTGCGCATTTTTACAAAACCATGGTCTTAAACCATGGGCACCCAAAAACCCTAAACCCTGGATTTAAACCACGGGTTTATTACAAAGAAGAGGGTTTTGAATTACCCTGACGCCCCTAAGACTATTTTGGCCCATAGCTCCGCTTACAAATTTTCTACTTAACTGCGGAGTTACCCAACATGGAGTATGCGCCCCAACAGGCCCCTAAGACTCACTAGTGGCCCGTCCTGGGACACTCTTCAGCGTTTTCGGTGGCAGAACTTTGCTGATGAGACATAATGTACTGCTTGATGAAGCTCTCCATGCTGCTCCCGGTTGCATACTTATGTCCTTTGTAGTAGTTTTACTGATGAAAGCCGCCGGGACCACCTGCAACACCATCCTGCTCTGTGATGGACGATACTTGACCATCCATGACTTTGGGGTCCCCTGGAATTGCGTGTCCCACCGCGGGAGGAGCCTAGGTGGTGTGGTTTTGTTAAACCAAAAGATGGCTTGGGGGGATTTCCCAGAGTCTTTCTGCGAGGCCTCACGCCCGTGGTTGCTCTACGTTAGAGCAAACTCCTGGCCGTCTTTGTAAATTTAGAGCAAACTCCTGCCTGTCGATGTACTTAGCCCAGCAGAACTGTGTCAACGGTGTAGTTAGAAGGTGCTGCAGACCTCTGTCCCTTACTTCCCATACTAGCATCTGAACATTACAGTCGTTCGACATAGTTCGGGCTGAATATGTCACAGATGTGCTTCAGGTAGAAATTACGAGTCGAGATAGCTCCTTATAAAATCTCGATGCTGAATTTGGCATCATGGTGTAGACATGATACCAAATCTGACGATGTTCCGGGAATCTGCTCCACATAGCGCCGGATTTTTCCCCAAAATCTCATTATGACCAGTAATGAGAGCAACGCTCGTGCTAGTGCCACCGAATGCAGTATGTCCCATCCATCACATTTTAGGGTGCGACACATTTTGACAATTTTCGACTACGACACAACCAGACCCTGCGACCTACGACCAGCTTGTTACTTCGCATTCGGAGGACAAAACAGACTACATAGTGCAATGAGCATGTTACTTATTTAGTTGGATCTATCTCCTGTTCTGAGTACCTGGCCTGTCTATGTACTTTTTTAAACGGCTCCCGTTTATCATAGAGGGGAAAAGCTCACCATTTAACTTAGCTAGCTGAACTGCGCCCCCGTCAGTAACTTTTTGTACTACATACGGTCCTTTCCAATGTGTTTTAAAATTTCCGGGGAACTTCATGAATCTGCTGTCATAGAGGAGCACAAGATCACCCTGCTGAAAATGTTTCATCTTGATGTGCCTATCGTGCCACGCTTTTTCTCGAGCTTTCTGCACGTGTTGCTGGAAGCCTGTGACAAATCTATCCTCCTCCAGTTCTAATATCTGCTTCAGTCTTTCTGTAATTATGCCGGGGTCATCCATCTCGGTGAAAGCAGAGATCCGAAGGCTGGGAACAATATATTCCATGGGCATGACAACTTCTTGTCCATAAACTAGTCGAAAGGGTGTATGGCCTGTCAACTTCTTGCAAGTGGTTCTGTAAGCCCATAGTACTGCTGGAATTTGAAGATCCCAATCATTCCTGTTAGCGTTACAAACCTTTGTCAAGGCATGCTCAAGGATTTTGTTAAAAGCTTCGACAGTCCCATTTGCTTGTGGGTGATATGCGGTGCTCTTTTGATGATAAACTTGAAATTCTTCGGTCAATACTTCAATAGTCTTGTTCAGGAAATGTGATCCTTGATCACTCATAAGAACTTTGGGACACCCAAATCTGGATAAGATGTTGTCGAAGATAAACTTCGCAGCAGTAGCAGCACTACAGGTCTTGACGGGTTGAGCTTCAGCCCAACGGGTCAGATAATCGGTTGCTATAATGATGTATCGGGCTCCTGACTTTTTCGCAGGGGGGTTGATGGGACCAAAAAAGTCAATGGCCCATTTGTCGAAGGCCTGTAATGTTATTTGCGGAGCTAGTGGCATTTCATCCCTCCTAGATGGTTTACCTGTCCTCTGACAGATGTCGCAGCTGTGGTAGTATTCTCTTGCATCCTTGTGAAGTGTGGGCCACCATAAGCTAGCTGTCAAGATCTTCTGCACTGTTGCTTTTCCTGCATAGTGACCGCCTGCTGCGCCAGAGTGTGCTTCTGCCAATATTAGAGGTTTTTCGTGTTCCAAGACACATCTGCGTAATATCTCATCTGGTCCCATCTTATACAGATGTCCTGCTATTAAAGTGAAGTCCGCGGCTCGAACCACCAGCTGCTTCTTCTGTTGTGTGGTCATCTCGGCGGGGGGGATACCTGTAGACAAATACTGAGCAATATCTTGGAAATAGTCATCAACTATCTGTATAGTGAATAATTGTGCATCGGGGAGACCTTCGTCCATATTGGTAGGTTCCTCGCCTGACTCGAGCCTTGACAAGTGATCAGGTCCTAGGTTAAGTCGTCCAGGCTTAACAATGATCTCAAAATCATATTCTTGAAATAGAATTAACCATCTGCATATTCTACCTCCTAGCACAGGTTTGTTGACTAAGTACTTCAGAGCAGAATGGTCAGTAAACATCTTAAAGTGAGAACCTAGAAGATAATGCCGAAATTTTTGTAATGCATATACCATAGCAAGACCTTCCCGCTCTGTCGTAGTATAATTTTTCTCCGCTGTAGATAACTTCCTGATGGAAAAAGAAATAGGGTGATCGATATTACCTGCGCCTGGCTGAGCGAGCACAGTACCTAAAGCAATAGAGGATGCATCCACATGCACATGAAATTCCTTGTT
>LPNX010014292.1:0-24373 GCA_001517045.1 Pseudotsuga menziesii
ATGTATTCCTTAAACGCGGAGATGACTACTCGCGAAAATATGGCAGGTGCATTCTTCAGCCCGAAGGGCATGATAGTATACTGGAAGGATCCCATTTCGGTAGCAAAGGTTGTCTTGTGACGATCCTCTGGAGCAATTCGGATCTGATGGTAGCCCGAAAACCCATCGGTAAAAGAGTATACTTCTTGACCTCAGACATTGTCGAGCACTTCATCTATAAAGGGAGTGGGAAAAGGGTTGTGCAGACAGGCATCATTGAGTTTCCTTAGATCGACACAGATTCAAATTTCACCCTTAGTCTTCTTCTCCTGGACGACCATAGGGCTGACCCACTCAGATTTTGCAACAGGTTCAATTATTCCTACAGCAAGCATCTTATCCAACTCTAGCTTAACCTTTTCCTTGTATTTTGGATTCAATCTATAAGGGCGCTGCTTCACAGGCTTCGCATTAGGCTTCAGGGGGATCTTCATTACTCCGATATCTCCCAAGATACCTTTCATTTTAGAGAACTTTGTCGGAAAAAGATCTTGGTATTCGTGGAGAAGTTGAGTTACCTTGCTGACCATCTCGTCATCCCAATAGTCGCCAATGGTAGCAAACTTAGGCTGTTCCTCGGATCCAATGTTAACTGTGCATGTCTTCAAGGGCTGCGTCACTTCGGGAACTTCGACTGCCGGTCCATGCACGTCGCAGTATCCTTCTGACTCAAGCATATCAAGACGGCGCGGGTCCTCCTCCTCGTCGACTGTGAAGTTATAACATTCGACTGCGAGGGCTTCTTGTGTAGCCCAATCAGGGCAATTTTCTGTCACTTCTTGTTCGTTAAATACCTTAGTATGGATGATCCTGATAGCTGCATCGAGGGCTGGACAGACATCATTAGTAGAGAAAGTATGGATAAAGCTATGAACAAGACAGTCCCAACTTACAGTTTCTTGGCGAAGTTCAGCCTCCGCGTACCAGTTCTTCGCTAGTGGTCCCAGCGTGTGCACAAATATATGTACCCACTCATTCTGAGGTACATACTTCCATGCCTCGTAGCATTTGCTTAAGTGGTCCTGGGGACAAGTTTTCCCATCAAACTTGCTTCGCGCCTTTGCCAACTGGTCTGAGAATCTCAGGCGAAGGAGCTTCTGACATGCTTTCCAGGTAGGGATCTTCTTCTTATGGCTCGTCCACCATCTGACTGTTGTGGCTCTGAATGCTGACTCTAGGGCCTCCATTTTCTGTAGGTCAGGTATCTGATCCGAGAATTTTGCAATCAATGGTTCATGATCTGTCGATCCATCATACACAGGTATAGTTCTGGTTTGTGAGTCGACCCATCTGAGAGACTTGGTAAGGCAGGCACTGCTGCCCCTATGGTGCTCAGATAATCGGTGTTGCCAACTTCCTAATTCATCTTCAGAGTCCGTCATACAGGAGCTACCAGACTCCCACCCTGCGGCCGGAGGATCCGCATAACCTTCTTCCTGCGCCGTGATAGTAGATATAGGTTCCACATCAGCTTGATCCTCATGGCGGAGTGGCTCGGTGTACCGTTCCCCTTGTGAAGGATCCAGGGGCAGGATGACCCTGAAGTCTTTCCCTTCGAAGACCATCTGTCTCTTCTTTAGGTTCATGACTGCGGCATTTTCCATTGCCCATTCAATTCCTAATAGGGCCGGGTAAGGGTTTCTGTCATCAATGATCTCAATTACTTCGAAATCCACGAAGGTGCTGACTCTGTCAATATCTATTTGGAGATCCAGGAATCTTCCTAAAGGTACAATCTTTTGTTGGTTGGCTAGCCGCAACTGTATAGGGGACTAGGCAAGGGTAGGTTTCCCCATTTGTTCCCAGGTTTGTTTGGGTAAAAAGTTTACATTGGACCCCAAGTCCAGAATAACATCGGTCATATCATATGCCCCTATCTGAGCATTCAATCGCATTTCCCTAGCGGTCCTGCTGACTCGATGAACAGTTTTGTCCTGACCACAACTTTGCAGAGATTCGCAGGAAGCGATGACGTTCTGCAGCTCATTCAGAGCAGCTTGATTTCTTAAAAGTTTGAGGCAACTTTGTAAAAAGGTAGATAGTATACTTACTTTATCTAGTGATGCATTGCAGGGTGGCGACTAAAGCTGCGCAGGCGCGCTGGGTGGGCTAGGGCCAGCAAAATCCTTCTTGGCTTCCATGAATGTCTCTTTCTCTCTGATGATATCAAATGCAGGAATTTTCTTAGGAGCCTTACAAACTAGAGCTTCGACAGGTCGGTTTGGCGTATTTTGGATGTGTGTCGTAACTCCACTTCTTGTAACGACATTGATGGTTGCCGCAGGGCGGGGCTCCACAGAAATCATTTGGAGGCTCGAAGTAGGGGTAGTCTGTCGTGCCTGAATCTTAGCGATCAACTGGGGGCACTTCTCAATCACATGGTCTACGACGCGGCAATACCGACACATCGTAGTGGGGTTCCGACAGTCACGAGCCAAGTGCCCAGCTTGGTTACAATTGTAACACACGAATTGGCTTCGGCCGCGCCCGGTCATGCCTCCATGGCCCCCAGAAGTACCTCGTCCAGAGGCACCCCCCTGGTGACCATAACTATCGTTACTTGGGCCTTCAGTGTGCACCCGGTAGGCATCATAGTTGCGGCACTCATCCTCATTATGACCTACAGATTTGCAAAAATTACAGTAGGAGTTCTTAGGTCCCTACCCATACCTTTGCAGCAGGTAACAGTTCTCAGGTCGGTGTTGACCTGTCATTCTGCAGAGCTCACAACAGAGAGCTTGCGGTGGAAAGGGGTTCGGCGCACCGGTCTGCAGGTACTTGTTTACCAGAGGGCACCGTTCCTTGTCGTGACCTTCGGTCCGACATTGCGTACACCAAACCTCTTCGTGATCAGGCTTTCCCTTTTTCATCTCGCGAAGTTCTGGAGCCATCGCGGCTAACTGCGCTTGGATTTGAGCAATACCAGAGTCATCTCCGACAGGGGCAGTCTCTAGTTTCATTGCGATTTCCAGAGCCTCTTGTTGGTCAGCAACCTTCTGTTGCATGAGTGGAGTTCGGATATGTGGTAACAATGCTGCAATAAACCATTCCTTATGCTGCGCAGGACTAATGGTAAAGCTAACTTGGTCCAGTAGAACTTTGAATCTCTGATCAAAGTCCCAGACTGATTCGTCGCGCCGCTGTTGAATCTCCTTGAGTTCAGTGATGCTCTGCGACTCCGATTTAGGCTTCTTAAATTCTTTGACTATAGCCGCCTTGATCTCGCCTAAAGTAGGGCTCTAAGTTCTGGAAAATTTCATGAACCATGTCAGAGCCCGGTCCCGAAAAGAAGTAATGAGCTGCGTGGCTCGCACATCCGGATCTGTAATTTTCTTCGCGTTCCATACCGCTTCGCATAGAAACCAGAACTGTTCTGGGTCCTCGGAGCCCGTGCCTTTAAAGATGGGGGGTTTAATGTCATCAACGGGGTGGGCCATGGAGTTTCTGGGGGGGTTGGGAGGGGGACAGGATGTCGATGGGGGGGGATTTACGGGGGCAGATTGGCCTGTGGCTGGAGGACTCGGGCCTGGTTGACTCTCAGACTGCGATGGAATTTCCGGGGTAGCAGAGCGGCGCTGCGGGGTGACCGGAGGGTTGCCAACCGAAGGGTCGTCTTCGAAATCTGACTCTTCAGGGTTTACAGGGGTGGATGTGGTAACCTGACCTAAGGAAGAGGGGTCAAAATCTCTCTTATACCTTTTTCCATTTCGCAGCAACCCACTTTGCTCGTCGAAGGGAGTGTCACTTGCAAACATATGTTAGTACGATGAAACTAATAGTTCGATTCAAACAACAATATACCCGTTTCAGCCAATAGTATTTCAATCCTTAAGCTTAATAAATTCAAAAACTTACCGCGGGGACCTTTGAAAAACTGTCGTTCAGCTTCACTGAAAGAGGTGCTCGTGTCAAAGGCAAACTCTGTTACAAAGGCTTCCAACGTTCGCGTTGTCCAGAAGTCAACAGCGCGGGAGACCTCGTTGTTCACATGTTGCACAAGATTGACCCTTGCGGGGGTCCACACAGAAATCCGTCGAGCTTGAGAGTTCGTCCTCCTCTCTGTGAACCTAGACAACCACTGGTGCAACTCTATGTGGATACTACCAAAAAAAAAAAAATTCATAAGCATCACAAAAAACATACCTTTGTAAAAATTCACTTGCATTTCACCTCGGAATGGCATTCTCTTGCTGCGCAAATTGTAAACAGATCTCAGCAAACCAATCACTGATTTCCTTCATAGAGGGCCTCCAGAACATAGCCCTTGTGGTACAAGGTAAACCCCTCTTGAGCAGGTACTGAGTTCAACCGGCAACGGAACCACTTTGTTGGGCAATAGGGCAGACCCGGGTTTAAACCTTTTGTGTCGCACCAACAAAAGACCCACAGTGTTGGCCCTTTCGGCAACAACCTGCGTGCAGGTTGCAGTCTCACCCGAAATAGCTATGGGATGCCGCAGAATCAGGTTTCTGCAAGCAGAGAGGGGGATTACTGTACCTTACCCTTTTAATAACCTTATTAATCAATAATTACAAGTTTCACCATTCATTCACATACAACTTCGCAAATAAATAAACAGTCGTGACTTGCTCAACCCACTACAGGGAATTCACAGCGAAGCTAAATGTTAGCAGCGATCTAACTTATCAGATGTATACAGTTATTAATGCATAAAAGAAATAGAAACAGAAACAGCACAAGAAACCACAACACCGGATATAACGTGGTTCACCCCTAGTGTAGGGGCTACGTCCACAAACTGTGTTCTATTCAACTTGCTACAAAACCACAGTTTGATCTGCGCACTCAGCTACAGATCCTTTCAGTCCTCAAAAGGCCGCACACACAGCAACAGGCCCCTTCGCACACAGCTGCAGGTTTTTCCTTACAATCTTCTTTACAAAACCCTCTGCGCACACAGTTGCAGAGGTCGTCCACGCACACAGTTGGGACTTAACCTTCTTCCACAAAACCAATCTTAGCTTCACCTTAATCTTTCTTTCATCATAAAACCTAACCTATCTTCTTTACTCAAGCGCTCATTTATAGTGCGCATTTTTACAAAACCATGGTCTTAAACCACAGGCACCCAAAACCCTAAACCCTGGATTTCAACCAAGGGCTTATTACAAAAAGGAGTTTTAACTTAACCCTGACACCCCTAATACTATTTTGAGTCCATACTCGCGGAGTTATCCCTCTTAGGGGTCATTAGGGTGCGCGTACCAACAATCATCCAGCATGTTATCCCAATCAAAGCTGGCGTCAAACCTTATCAGCAACCTTTAAGGAAAATGCACCCCAAATTGGAACCTCTGATCCATAGTGAAGTTAAGAAATTATTAGATGCTAGAATCATTTTTAAGGTCAGACACTCTGAATGGGTCTCAAATCTGGTACCAGTGAGAAAAAAGTCTGGAGAAATCAGGCTATGTGTGGATTTCAGGAATTTAAACCGCGCTTCAGATAAAGATAACTATCCTGTGCCACCCATGGAGCAACTGCTACAAATGGTCTCAAGTTATGAACTGTTTTCTTTATTGGACGATTTCTCAGGCTACAATCAAGTATTAGTAGCTGAAGAAGACAAATTGAAGACAACATTCAGGACCAGATGGGGAACCTTCTCTTATCGAAGAATGCCCTTTGGGCTTATAAACGCTGGAGCTACGTTTCAGAGCGCTATGGACATAGCCTTCCACGGTTTGATTGGTCGTAGTGTTGTGATATACCTCGATGATATTACGATATTCTCAAAGAGGAGAGAAGAACATGCGTTCCATCTAAGGCATATTTTTGAACGCTGTCGAAAATATGGCATCTCACTCAATCTTAAGAAGTGTGTGTTCATTGTCACAGAGGGTAAGTTGCTGGGTCACGTAGTTTCAAAGAAGGGAATATCTATATATTCGGAAAGGATCAAAGCAATTGAACAGATTCCCTTTCCCCATAATAAAAAAGGGATGCAATCATTTATGGGAACGATAAACTTCGTGCGAAGATTTGTGCCTGACTTCGCTCAGATTGTCAAACCTCTGCAACAAATGGTGAAGCAAAGTGCACAATTCAAATGGACTGAGATTGAGAAGAACGCATTTAGCAAAATTAAAACTGTTGTTGCACACGCACCCTCCCTAAAAATCCCAGATTTTGATAAATATTTTATTTTGTATACCTTTGTATCCGATGATTTACTGGCAGCTATGCTTACTCAAAAGGAAGATGGGGGGGATGAATTCCCAATATCTTTCATGAGCACTGGTCTACAAGGGGTCGAATTAAATTACCCAGCTATTGATAAACAAGCTTATGCAGTATTCAAAGTAGTGAAACAATTCAAGCCCTACATATTAAAAAACCGTACCAAGGTGATTGTCCCATACCCAGCTGTAAAGTCCATTTTTGTACAGAAGGAGTTAGGAGAAAGAAGGGGAAATTGGGTAACATCTCTTCAAGAGTATGACCTCGAGTTCAAGCCAGCTTCTATAGTTAAAGGGCAAAGGCTGTGCAAACTAATGGTGGAAAATGGGAACAACGACGTACACGCCTAGGAAGACAAGGCTGAATTACATTTGAAGGATGTATGTCATAGTTAGGTTTTTTATGGTGATCAGGTTTGTTGATTATCTTTCATTTCTTATGGCAGATGTCGATGGAGTCTTCCATTTACATAATATTTGCTGATGGTGCTATCCTCCACACTCAAAACTCAGCTTTGGCTACTTGGGTGATTTATACTCCTACGGGTCAAGTATTGTCCTCGGGAGGCGTATGTTTACGGCCCTCTTCCAACAATGTTGTTGAATATAGTGCCATCATTGATTTATTACGTGATGTCATTTCACATGGTGTTCATTCTCTTGAGGTACGTCTTCATTCACAGTTAGTGGTTTCACAGCTTAATGGCTTGTATCGCATTAGGGATCCAACATTATTACGAATATTCTTACGTGTTAGATTGCTAGAACGACAATTTGAGAATATAACATACATTCATTTTACAAGAATTTGTAATCAAGTTGTTGACTCATATGCTAACTATGTGTTAGATTGGCATTTTTTCCATATACCATAAGCATATCACAAACATACATTTTACACACATGTAAATATAAATAAAATCGATCATCATAAAAAAAATTCATTAACATCCAAAAAGTGACGTCATAATACATAAGTGTCATATACAAAAATGGGGCTTTCGAGCCACCAACACATAATACACGGTCATATAAAAATGAATACACTCAGGTCTCTAAGCCTGACGAGGAGGGGGGTTCTGATTATGATAGAGCACTACAGCTCTATCTAGTCATCAAAATAGTTGAACCCATGCTCATGGTACACCAACCACCTGGCGTTGCATGGCCTTAGGAAACTCCTTGACTTGCGCCATGGGTACCCTGTGTGTCAAGCGAAAAAGATCATGTGGGTGCTTTGGAGTGTCCGCTCGGCATCTTCACCCATGATATCATCTCCTCTTCCCCTCCGTCAATGAAAAGGGAAGCCTTCTGGCTATCATGGTCCTACATCTGCATATACATGACAGAGTGTCACTATGTTTCGTCACACCAAAAATATGTCTTTTGAGTCAATATATCAAAAAATACAAAAAAATTAAATAATTCAAAACTTAAAAAGTGGGTTTGGGATTCTTTACCTATGTCACCATTAGTTGCTCCTGGTGGTAGCGGCATATCCGGATCTCCGTGGAAGTCTATCCTTGTATAGGGGTAGTCGTCTATGGCGACGATCTATCTCCACCACCATGGAAAAAAATATGTTGGGTAGGGGTTAGCCACCCTACCTCTGCCCATTCTGCGCATGACATTCGCCCAGTGTCGCTGGGATGGATACCAGACTCCATGTGGAGAAATGTATACCCTAGGGCTTATCCCTGGCACCCGCTCAAAGAAAAACATGCTCAGTATACTATCAAACCCAAAGTTCCACATCCTACCCATCTTGCAATCATTCAGTTGTTGTTTCATGTTGCTCAACAGTGTCGTACTCTAGTCATACACTATAGGTCACATGCACTCTACCGCATAGAACATCATTGGTCGTGAGGCCTGGTGGAGTGAAGCCAACCCTATAATCCTGCCTAGTGCCAAAAGTATGGCCTTTATCCCTAGAATATGGATACAGTTTGTCAAGATTTGACTCCCAACCTTTTTCGTCTCTGGAAAGCAGTACACAACTATGTACTCATCTATGGTCAGCCCGCCTCCTGGCCCACGAGATCGGAGGTTCACCATCTCTCCTCGTCAGGACAAACCAATGATAAAATATATGTCCTCAACCTCAATGCTGATCTACATCCCATATATCTGAAATGTCTCAGACTCTGGATCCCAATAGTCCACCAGTAGCTGGAGTAGTCTTGTTTTAGCCCTCAGACTGCCAAGACACCAAAACTTGTACAAGCCACATGCCCATAATTCTTGTTAGGCCATGATATCACCTTGCACAGATTCCTCAACATCACCATGCTCTCTTTCTCTCCACTCTAGCACCATCCTGCACAAAAACCAAGTTATTTGATCAGTCTTTGCCCTTTAAAACCTTATTTGCGGCCATGTACGCGACTGTTCTCAAAACAACCACATATGTACGTGGCTTTCGGTGCATTTTCTGCGTATGGCAAGCCCTATATGTGGAAAAGGGCCAGATTTCCACGTGGGCCGAAACGCACAAGTATGGATGGCTCAAAAAATAAAATAGACCATGAATTTTGAAAAAATTTGCATCAAAATGAAAGAAGAGGGCATGAGAATCTACCTGGATCAAATGAGGAGAGATTCCACTAGATGATGCTCCCAGAATTTGCTTCTGAAGTTCTAAGCTCAAATGCACTATGTTGGGTAAAAATTTCAAATGGTATGAAAAATTTTAAATTTTTTACTATTTATAGAAAAAATTTGAAATTTTTACCCACTTTCTATAGTTTTTGACCGTTTTTTACTGTTTGAACTAATTTAATGTTGTAGAAATCCATTTTGAGTGCGGTTTGACAATGGCTTTCATCCGTTCATGCCTACTGCAGGTAATATGTCTAAACTAGAATATAGGTTAGGTTTCACATCCATTTGCACTTTGCATAACCTTATGACTATTTCATTTTAACCTTAGGTACGAACCCATTCCATCTTGTCACGAAACCTTCTGGTTTTTTTAGAAGTGACATGTTGTGAATGGTAGAGCTTTACCATACATGGGTACCCTAGTTAGATCATGTTTTGCATTTGGTTCCCATGACTTTGAGCAAGAGCTTCATACTCCTCTTGACCTTTATGGTGGCCATATCCCCGGGACTCCCTCCTATATGTCAATTTGTAATTGCATTATCATGAGTTTTGCTTGCCTTATTGAGCCTTATGCCAGCTTCCCTGAATTTTATTATCATCCATATAGCCCGAGCTTGTCTCATGTCTAGCCAAGCAGAGCCTTTTATATATATCTTTTGCAGCTTGATTCCCCATTTTTTACCGGGAGGGGACTTTCCCCCGAGTGTTGTTATCTTGCACATGTTTCCTTGCATTGAGCATAGGTATGTTCTACTGCTTAGAACTAGTTTGTTTTCCCCTTGAAACTCGTCTCCTCCTAGACTTGTAACTATAAAGAACTTTTATTCTTTTTCAAGATTTTCAAAATATCTAAAAATGTCCAAAAAAATTTAAAAAAACCAAAAAATCAGACAGGAAAAGATGTTATCTTTGGCAGCAGTCGAGTCATGTCGCCTTCAAACAGAGCACAGTATATCACATCCGTTGGTTGGGTTAGTATTTTGAATTTATGAGCTATAATATTTTTTTGAGTTTACCTCCACCGACAGGTTAAGCTTGCAGTCTCTATGGAGCCTCTCTTGATGCCTCCTATGCCGCATAGATGTCCCAGTTTTGTATATCAAGTCTATGTTGCCTACATTCAGTCACCATTCACCTTTATGCTCTTGTTCAAAGGAAGTTGAAACCTGAGTCGGTCATTCCTCAGTTGTCTTGACTTTGCATGTCGGCCATTCCCGGTACTATTACTTGTTCATGCAAATCTTTTTCGAGTCCTTCCACATTATACAGTGTTGTTGAGTACCTCGTGTTGGTTGATGGGGGATGCCTTAGTGCCCTCCTTCCAGCGGATTCCATCCCATCAACTTCAGATCATTTATTATGGGATAGGATTCTAGAGTCATTTGAGTGCCTTGAGACTTATAGTCATCAGTAGTAGGTTCTCTCACCATCGACAGTTTTGGCAATACATCAATGTCCCCTGATTGATGGATTCTTCCAAGTGTTTGACCTCAACACATTTATTCGCACTTGTTAGATTGCACTCTAGTACCTTGATTCCCATTTTCATTATCGGTGGGTGATATCGCATCTGTTAACGGTATACATCAATGACCAGTAATCAGACGATGGACTACTATGTTCAACCTCGACACCTCTATTCACATAGTAGGACATGTACTCATAGCAGTTTGTGTAGAATACTTTCCAGATTGGTGGCATTTCATATATACTACCTCCTTGATCGTGCTAGATTTCATGAGATTTCATCTCTTGTGACTTGATTCCAATGTATGTCATATATCTTCATCTCTTATGGAGATCTTGATCCATTGTATATCTTCATCTTTCATAGAGATCTTAATCCATTGTATATCTTCATCATGGAGATTATGATCTATTATATATTGTACGTGGCGATGACCACACATGTCACATTTTGTATATCATGGCCATTGTACTCTTATGTATCTGGGACTGCTATATGTATTTGCAGTCATATGCATAGATTGATTATTGTACTATACTATTGGATGGCTGGTTCTTCCACCTGGTTCTTCATCACTTCACTTTTGGGATGGATTTATAATGTATTTTGGCCATCATGTTACCCCTCTGACCTCACACATTAGGGGGCATTTGTTACAGTTGATTTTACCACACATGGTTGATCACACTTTTATGGCCTTCCCTGTCCTTCTGCAAACTCTTTGGACCCCATGGACTATTTTTGTACCTTTGATGTTTCCAATATCATGCCTAAAAACACCTATTATTTGTTTTATGTGACTTTTAATCCCTTTCTCACGTATATACGTGGATATTACCCTTAAACTCGCGTACATCAGGTTGTGTGCAAAAGGCCAAATATTTTTGGAGTTTTCCTTTATGTGGATCTGATTTACTTGTCTCTTGGCCTTCCATATGCCTCAAAATTGCTTGGATTTGACCTTCCATTACCCCATTGAAGCACTATATAAGGAACCCTTTGGATACATTGAAGAGGAGGAATTGAAGAGCAAGAAAACTATAGTCCATTGTTTCCGTAGCTTGCTTATACTTGAGTCTGCATCCCTTTGTCCCTTGGAGCACTTTGAGTTCTTCCCAAGCTTGCCTTTTCTTGTGAGCTTGCTATCGAGATATGGAGGATTGAGGTGGTGGAGGACTCAGTTTCTCCGGTTCACAGATGTGTCAACAGAGGTTGTCACTTGTGTAATCTCTGATTTGATTAATAGAAATATCTTTTCCTATCCAATAATTTGCATTTAAATGAATATTGAATCCATGGATGTGTTTGATTTCTTATACATTATTGATTATATATGCTAGAGTAGGTCTAACACTATATTATATAGCATGCTTGCCTTGTTTTACTATTGTTGAGAGTAAATTGCCAAAGCAAGCGGGATTAGAAAAAGCTCAACAAGGATCTACTACAACCATCTGGAATAAGGTATGTTTCGAGGTCCTTTAGTGTTAGATGTTGTATTTCTCTTACATATTGGGAAGGAATTTTTTTCTGTGGTTTCTCTGTCTATTGTGGTACACCCCAAGCCATAGGAATTTTTCTCCGTAACAGCAAGTAAATAAGAACAAACCATTTTAACACCAGGAGGTTGAGGGATTAGCTGAAAAAGCTAGCTCATTGGATTACCCATCAATAATAAAGAGTCAAGATGATATACCGTAAGATCCCACATCACCAGTACATAATACAAATGGAAAACAACAAGATACATTGGCCATTGTTTCTAAAATAGAGGCCATTACTCCAATTTCTATTCATTCTTAAATGACTAATAAGAGAAATTTTTCAGATGCTATGGATACAGATTAGGAAGGAAGCTCAGAGACCTCAAAAAGATAGAAAACTGAAGCAGAGGGAGAGCTGATAGTGGTAACCGAATATAAGAAGAAGATGAATGTTAGGTTATTTTTTGTCTTAATTAATTCACTGAATATTTAACTATCGACCGAGGTTTGTAAACTTAGATTTGACACAAAATATATGGTAAGGTAGAAGGTTACCTAAGCTATCGTGGAAATATTTTAACAAAGAAAAAATCAAAAGATCTTTCAAAATGAAAAACCGAGTCAAAATCCATAAATTCAACTACTAAGGTAATTATATTGGGACAAGACTACTAGATTAGTGCAGTATCGATCTATACTACTCTACTCTATAAACAATAAAAAGATGTAATACTATGATAAGAAAGTGAACTATATTTTATAGTGAAATCTATTAATTAATTATTCTGCTTTTTAATCTGTGAATTAGAAAGGCTAAAACAAAATTTAGAACTCTTATTATATGAACAAAGAGATTATATTATTTGAGACAATATTACAATGACTTAATTTACCGAAGAAATCCAATAACTAAACTATACATGCAATTAACAAATTTACTATAATTAAACTAAACTGTCTAGTTCCATTCTCCTTGAGGATTCTGATGATGTGCATTCATTGTGATCGGAACTGGCGAAGGAGGTGTATCAAAATGGATTTCAAAATAAATAAAGAAACTGAATGGAATTAAGTCTAATTTAACCTCTACAAATAGATGTAAACTAAAGAGTGTCCAATTACAAGTAATAGTAAACATTTTGATTTATTCCATAAGCAAATGACTCTAATTGAAAAGGATGTTATTAACAACCAATCAATTAATTAAGAAATGAGATTCTTTTAATTGACCTACTTGAAGTTAAAGGTATACTATTTTCGCATGAAACAAATATATTTGAGAAACAAGTAGAAAACTTAAATAAAAACAAGTATAAAACTTAATAAAGAAGCAAGTAGAAAACTTAATAAAGAGGTCTTATTTCTTAATCTAGTCCTATTCTATGAACATCGTTGATAACCATAGAGTAAGGAAAATAAACCTTATGCTAGAAATGATGATCTTATTATAAATAACTAATGTGCTTTTTAGATAATAGAGTTAACAAGTTTAATTCTAAATGCAATCTCAATAAGAATGAAGTACATTGAACTAGAGATGTAATTAACAAAATCTAAAACAGTAATGAATGAAGGAGTTAGAGACAAAAAGGAACACGACTTCAAAACTAAGATAAAATGGAATGAAAGATAGGAATAATTATAGGACTTAATAGAGGCTTTAGGTGGTTTGAAATAGAGTCCTAATTATATATATATATAACTATTGTTTAAGAACATAACACAATTCAAAAACTAAGAAAACCGAACTTTAAACAATCATTAAACAGAACGAGAAATATAAAAGGCTGAATGAAGGTCTGGATGACAGTATAAACAGACTGTCCAAATGACATTCCGAATGGGGAAAACAGTGCAAATTAAGAAATGGATAACCTAAATGATCTTAACATCAATTTATTTATGCACATGAGGAAGCAATGTAGAAAAGACAGTGATTAAACTTATTCAATAAATGAAATGACAGAGGAATAACTTGTGCTAACCTACAATTAAAAAGATAAATTACTTCCTATTGTTTAATGAGACAAACTAATAAATAACTGAATTAAATCTACATCTAAACAAGAATTGACAGAATCGAATCTAACTACAAATGTAATGCTCTGCTTGTCGGGCAGAGCACTAAGTCCATAAATATATAACAGCAAAAGACATTTACTCTTAATCTAATTCTCATTCATTTATTTGTGCAATAATGAGAGGGTTACATCGAAAAATACCTGGACTTAAGCTGAAGATAGTCCTTGAATCCTCCTCCTGTAGCCTTGCATCTCCTGTAGCCTTGCCTCTCCCTTGTTTGAGCCTCGTCTGAGCCTTGATGCCAATCCGGATGATCCACCTTGTCGACCAGCGTTGAACCTGCTGGCCCTAGGAAACCAACGGGTTTCCTAGCCCCCGAGCCCACGTGCCAATAAACTCGATAGCAACTTGCTTGTTTTCTGAGTGTAATTCTTCTCCTAGAGTTAACCCCCTCCTCCAATTTTCTTCCCTTCTCTTCTAGCACCTTCTTTTCTCCTTCTTCTGGAAAAATTCTCTTCCCCCAAATACTCTGCAAAAATTTCCCCCTCTTCAACCATTCGATCCCCCTCCTTATACCTCCTTCCCCTCCTTTCTTCCACCGCTTTTTCTTCTTCCACCGCCTCCTTCATATTTAAAATAATAAGTTTTATTTACTTCTTTCTTGGGCAGTTCAACTAGTTCAGGTTTTTATTAAGACATTCGTTGTACGCAATTAATTTTTCTTGAATTGTACAATTTTCACCCCGGATGAGATGGTGGGAAATTACTAGTTGTTTATCCTATTGAATTCAACGTGTAAATTTAAAACATAACCAGCTGTCATACAATTACACAAACATTGTTTGTTTAAGGTTTTATGCTAAATGGTAAAATAATGGTAATAATAGTATTGTAAATTATTATATGTTATTAATAAAATAATAAGTACTTAATAATAAAAATTATTAATAATTGATAATGACAACAAAATAAAATAACAATTATTATTATTAATCAATAATAACTAATTGCGGTATTATTATTAATTGATTGAAATGATAACATCGACATGTTTATGTTTGTTAAGTCCCCCTGCACATTGATTTTTAATAAATAAGGTACATTCACAGGTTTAAATAAATCACAATTACTTAGTTAACCCATCCAACTATTTAATGTTTTTCAATTAATATTCATACTAGCGTGCATGTGTGAGGTGTGCATTCATGGCCAGTACATGCACAAGCTGCACATGTACTATAGCAAAAACCCCTAAATTCTAGCTGATACAAATAATATTTCACGTAACAAGACCAATATATAGATATAATATGATTTCTTTTGACATTCAGAGTTATTTAACAGTTATGTTCTCATTAATCAGTTAATTAAGATTGGTACCTCCCATCACTAATCCTGTATCATAAATGTCCAACACTCAACAATAATAACTAATATATCAAACCATCCTAACCTACATCCGCATCCTCCCTATCCTTCCTCTGCTAGTACAAAGTGGATGCCAGCTGTACTGACCTTCCCACACAGAACTTAAGAGCAGTAGTGTCGGCTAACTAGCGGACCTAGCCTCTCTTAGCAGGCATCCGACCATCGTCATCACAACAACTTGGGGAGCGTGTCTCAGCACTGCCCTCCCACGACCTCGGGTATCAAAGTGACATAGGGTGGTAAATGCATCCATCCCTCTCAACATATTGGGTATATACTCATCAAACCATACTGCGTTGCTATCGAGTTTATTGGTACGTGTCATCGTACCATCACTTGGAAATTAAGGCTTTTCTTTAAGATATGTATTGAGTCATACTTTGCATCACACACTTGGCTATCATATAGCCCCTGTACCCTGCAGGTTAGCGCTATGCAAACATGCATTCATAACCATATTAAATCAATAGCTGGTCCATATTATCAACATTATTTCCTTTCATCACATAAAATCACAAAATAAATCGCATCATGGATGGGTGCCCATGTACCACATCATACATATCACATCATACCAAGGATTACAATCAACTATATGTTTTTGTTATGAAATAAATGAACCTGATGACGACTACTGCATGATAATTGCATAAGCACAATAATTTCATATAAATGATAATCATCATAACATCATAATCAAAGCATCTACATAGGCATGTTAATCGTCGTAACATCATGATCAAACCATAATATAAGCATGATAACATCATAATATCATAATTAGAGCATAATCCTGATAACATCATAACATCAATAAATAATCACATATAACATGCCAAAATATAGTTTATGAAGTGTAGTTGAGTCCACAGATAATAAGTAAATATAGTGTAATAAGTCTGAGTGGTAAATAAGCCTGAGTCAAAATATGGGGCACTACATACACCCACCCTTCAGGAAACTTCATCCTGAAGTTATGGTCAAAATAGTGAGGAGGGTATCAATGCATAGTCCCTGTGTCATCCTAGTTAGCAGAACTGAGGGTATACCTGTCCTACTAATCTTTAACTTGACCAAACCCGTCAATGTTATATTTATAGTTTTACTTATATTATCCCATGATATGTGTTTCGATCAATCCTTCTATTGAATCATAATATTATATCCATAATCTCTAAAGTTTATAATCAAGTACTATCCACCTTAACATCCTACTTCTTACCTCTTATTCAATATTCCTTAAGTTACATCATCGAGATAGGTCTACTTGTCATGCACAAAGTTTTTGTTATTTTTATAGCTTGTATATATTAATCCAACTTAGCATGAAATGATCAGTATTTTTTAAATGAAGGCCTTAGAACTCGTAGTTGTATTCACTCAACACGCAAATACCAACTTGATCCTTAAGGTGAGCATACCTCTCTTAGGGGAAGAAGGTCCAATATGTCTTCTAAATTTTAAGGTCAGACATTATTATTTCCTTATTCATGTTAAGCAATTGTATCAATGAAAATAAGGGTATTGTAACGATCATTAAATTAGGAGAACTATTATTTTTTACAAGGTGTTCATGACTATACCTTATCAAAATGCAATTTTATCAAGTTCAATCTAATATAGTATCAAGGGAAACCATTGCTCCTTGAATTTGTATTACTTATTTTATCACATAGGTGTTACTATATTGTATTTGACATTTGTACATGAAGTTGGTTGGCTCTTCGAGGCTCTTGAATGCATTCGTTTACCATAGACTCATACCATTGTTGAATTTGATCGTACTATTCCACATGGGGTTTCACTTAAATTTTTAACTACAACCTTTATATTATATGTATATTGTTTTAACTCTTGCATTAATTCATATATTTAGTTAACATTTTTGAAATAAATCGCACATTATCTTACACATTTTTAAGAAGAATTCAGACCCATGAGTCTTGATATATACCTATTCATATTACAATGCAATTTTATATCAGATACAAGCTCACTCTTTTCTAGAATGCAATCCCCTCATGTTCCCCATGAATTTCAACCTACCGTGTTTATATACATTCTTCATACAACTGAACGATTATATAGGCCTCTTGGATCATTATTTATATCTAATTATATTCCTTAAAGGAAATAGAAATTCCCCTATTGGACTTACTAAAACCATTCACATAAACTCTATATAACACACAAGACTAGTCGTTAGGGCATGCATTCCCATCCTATTATCGACACCTTTGTTGTTAATGTTTGTAGGGTACCTCATCTAGCCCATACTAACTCGACACTACCTATAGCTCCTAAGTGATTAGGGTAAATCAGCATTGCACTCTAACGTTTGTGTAATATTTAAATTAAGTGATATAATTGAGTTCTTAACTGTTAATGTTAAGTATTAAAGGTACACCTAACATTGAATGTTTAAGGAGGCATTTAAAACTAACATTTAGATTTTAAACTTCAAAATTCCAAATGTAACATTAAAATTTAATATTACATCAAAATATAACATCTTAATATAATTTGTTTAGTAATCTTACCTCTAAATTAAACATAAACTTTATTTATGGTAAAGATCTAACGTAGCCAATAATTTATAAATGCTAACCTCATTCTAAATTACAAACTATTTAAAATAACTTACAGGCCATCTAAATTAATTATCTAAAGCTTAATATATTAAATACTTTAAGGATTTCTAATTTCTAATTTATAATAAACTGTTTAAAATAAATAAAAGACCAAACTATGGGACTGAGACAATCTACCAAGCATTTTATCATACTAGTCAAAACGGGAACCATATTTAAACCAATAAGTACAAACAAACAGCGTAAATACAGAATGCTACGAAATTTTTACCTTGTCCTCTGTAATTAAAGCCAAGAAGAACACCTTCGCCTAACAACTCAACTGAACTCCAACAAATTTCACCATAGCTTTTGCAGAGAGTCGCAGAACTCGATCCCAACCTAGAGGGCAAGTGGGTTCACGCGACCACCCAGGTCAGTAAAAATCTCACCCATTAAACCTGTGAGGGGAAGTCAGGGCCTGAAGCCTGCACTTCCAGCCCCCCGTTTACCTTATTCTAAGGATATGAAGGAGACTGCGTGGGGATGCTGATAGGGAGGAAAGAGAGCCCTATGTGCATAGAAGAACAGGAAGTCGTTACCTACTTTGTAAGGCCAAGAGCCAATCTCATGTCAAAAAAATATTATTAAGGAAGTTGGGGATGAAATTGAGCATAAGCAGGAGAGGAAAATATCAGATCGACCTGGAATAGAAAACCGCTCCATTCAGGGATATATATATATATATATGAGTAATAAAATAAAATGTAAAGTAGTGTTGTAACCTGTTGATAATAAGTTGTTCACTTGGTAACTAAATAATTGCATGTATAATGAGAGGCCATTCCACTAATATGAAAGGAACTATACCCTATCAGCTTCATTTTAAAATCAACCACCAAGTGTTGCAGATCTCACGAAGGAGAACATCAACCCTAACTGCATCAAGTCTATGTCACAAATCGCCCATGAGCAATTCATGGGTCTACATCCTCTGTATTAAGTGTACCCCTTGGCTTATAGGTTTAGCGTGCATGGGTGGCTGTTGTAACATTAGGCTATGGTATAGATCTTATATTAATACATCTCTACTCGGGTTTTCCATAGCTGAATCATCAACAAATAGTATGATAAAATAGAATGGGAAATGGAAGAACTCATCTACAAACCAGAAAGGATGAAATGGATCCAAGCCAATTTGGAAGAGATAGTTGGGTGTGAGTAAACTGTGGAAGAAAATGGCGCAAAGCATCTTCCTTATCTCCACACGGGTGACCGAGAGTGTTAGATTGTACCTGGTGGCTCTTTTCCTTCATCCCCTCATGAGGGTCGAGGTGGGAGGTGAATTTGTAAATTTGTAACGCAAATATGCACTTTAACTAATCTATAACTTTTCGTGGATATTACACTACACAACTCATCAGAACATATCTTAAACGCTTTAAAAAATGTTCTAAATTTATAATCAATTACAAATTGATTGCTTATAATTAAAATATTATATTAGAATCATACAACTCAAAATATTGAAATGACATATGAATTTAAGAAAAATAAAATATATACACTAATACAAATATAGCATGCCATTAAACCATTGAACTCAAAATATACCCTAGAAAAATTGAATTGGAAAAATGTGGAAAGAAGCCATTTCTCAGTATTCTCCTATTGTATTAAAACGTGAGACATTATCAAATACCATCTCAAGATGGAGTGTAATATACAGTGTGGCTGATTGGTTTTCTTTGCATGGCCATCTTCTTTTGTTTTTATAGTCTTCATTCCCAATGATTTGATCTACTAAACTATAAAATAATAAATAATTACAATAAGAACGTAATCCATTATTTTATTTTTTCATGTTGATTAACTTTTTACAAAATGGTAGCCATATCGGGTTAGGATTACGTTTTTACATTTCTAACTCTAAATTTAGCTCAAGAGTTTATAACCTCTTAAATATCCTTTCAATTCAACGCATGTCTCTTCCTACATTCGTCAGAGAGCCGATAAGCTTTGTGGGAGTTTGGATTAGTGATACCCAAATACAGCCTATTATTCCTCAACATGTGGAAAATCAGGAGGAACCTCTCGACCTGTAAGGAGAGGCTGAAATTAATCTGAGAGAGAGTTCTTGTGAAGAAAACGAGTGGTGTCTATATTATTTTTTTGATAAATGCAAAATTGTATTTTGCATGCTTTTGTGTTCCATGTTAAACACATTACTTAAACTAGTGATTATAGATGAAATTCTGGAAATTCTGTCACAGTGCAGTATATTTTAACCTATATTGCAATAAAAGAGACATTGATGAGTAATTGTGATGTTGGTTCTCCTTTTCTTTGCGGAAGAATAAAAATAATATATATATATTAAAAAAAAAGGGTGTTATGAAGGGTGCGCTAAAGCAGGTACTAATGATATTTTTTTTATTTTTTTTACTTCGCAAACCCAAAAGCACAAGCAGCTGACATTGCCAGCGAACTGCGCTCAGGAATTGCAGGTTGAGGTATTGTACGAGGCTAAGACCGGCTGGTAGGTGTTGTGGGTTCTCTGGGTTAGAATCCCTGCCAAGTATGGATACATTGGTAAGTATGGATACATTGGTATCTTTGGAGGAGTTTTAAGTGCTTCCAAGTATGGAATACACCCCAAAGTGAAGGAAAACACTTTATTTTATTTTTTTATTAATTGTGATAATGAGGGAAACAAGGTATAACCCTAGTTAAAACCCAGGGAGAGCAACGCAACTTAATAAATCCAACAAACTCAAGTGTTTAGACCCTACCCATCAATTAGGATGGTTTAGTGCGACCAGCTTTGTCTCTCCATCACAACAAGCAAAAAAAATCTAGAACAATATTGACACCCTCTCTCACGCAACAGAACATAGCAGAGCTGCAAAAGACATCCAGGTCCCTCGCTTGTGGGACAAAGGTAGCCACAGGGGTATTAAAGAAACCCTAACCTTAAACATATTTTATGAGTAACAGATTAAGGGAACCCTAAGCCTCAAATTTGCAGAACCAGATATCAAAACACCAGTATACTTAGCTCATTAGAATTAGTGAGGCATTAGAGACCTCCCACCTCAAATTCATGTGGGTAAACTAAATGTTAAAGGGACAAAGAAGAAATTTGAAGAAACCTAACAAGAAACCGAAAAGAACCTGTAAAACAAAAACATATATATACATATCCAGGCACTGAAACCTAACATGAAATTGGAGGAAGGGCTCGGAGGGCTTCCATACAAGAGAAAGGATATCACCTAGTGTAAGCCAAACACTTTCCATGGAACTTAGCTCGAGTTGCAGGTTGTAGAGCTCATCCATCTAGAAATGATTGAAAACAATGAGATATTGGCAGAGCTCCTCCATGTTGTTGTGTAATTGGAGGTTCAATCAGATGGGTGAGGTGGGTATTGGTAAGGTTGGGTGCATCGGTGTGGTTGATGAGGTAGCCTCGTGTCAACTCGAGTATCTATTGCAACACTCCATGACCAATACGTGGTAGTGGAGGCATCTCACACGCCTTCAACCTGGCAGAAGTAGATGAAGCTAACTACTGCCACACAAGGAATATCCGTGAGTCCTCAATATTGCTTTTAATTATAATTCAGAATTTAATTAATTTAATTAAGGTTCTTGGGATAGTTGTTCAAGCAAAATTTACATAAATAGATAATAAATTTTTAAAATAAATAATAATACACTAACCAAGCGTGCATGCTTGCCATGCATCTATCTTCAAGGTTGTCCTAAAACACTAAAATAATGACCATGGACGACAAACAAAACCCTACTCTTAGCCTTTCGTTAGTCATTTCCTCCTAAAAAATAAATTGAGTGATCTCTGCAACTTATCTTCTTCATAAGGTAAAGAGATTTTCACCACCATTTCTCTGGATCCATTTAGCAACTCTCGTCGAATTAGAGGAAAGGAAGTAAATAATGCGGTCACATGGATCGAACAAGGGTGGTCAGATAATCGGATATCAGACAATCGGGTTCGTCCCTGGACGTAGCCGTGGACACGACTCCACTGCTGGGGAGCGGGAATGGGTCACCGAATGCAAGCGAGGATGGCACCAGGAGCCTGTTGCGGAGGGCGAGCATACAGGGCACGGCTTGATTTCTCCAGAGGGCCAGCAGCCGTAGAATCATGAGGAAGCCCTCTATGCTCGTCCGAGAGACAGCCGCGGAACAGCTAGAGGAACGACAGAGCGACTGGACTTACTCGAGGCCCGTTGTCGTCCTCAACATCATATGGAACCTGGCAGTTGTTGTTGTGGCATCAGCAGTGCTTATTCTCAGTAGAAACGAAAACCCTAATATGCCGGTTAGGGTTTGGGTAGTGGGCTATGCGCTTCAGTGCTTGCTGCACATGATTTGCGTGTGCTTTGAGTATAGAAGGCAACACAGTATCACGCAGCAGGTGATATCATTCTGTAATGCCATTGTCAAGGTTTCAAATTTTGACTATTATTGTTTCATATTATTGTTCTTCTTATGCAGATGGTCTAACATACAAGGAGATCAAGAAGCGTTTGTTGAGGATGGGATTCGATTGCTCGAGCCATGCATCCATAGCATAATCCCAATGCCGGCATGGCATCTACAAAAATATTACAGTGTAAAAATGATGAATATTACCACAGCAATGTGCCAGGCATCTGAACATAGTCTAGATTTTGTTCTTATGTTATTAATTTCTGACACAATTCGATATTTGGGTTTTTGTATTCATTCAATATGTTAGAAGCCGAGGACCTGATCTGTAAGATCTCTTATGCTCACCTAGATACATAAATAAATTTATGTTTTGCTACTATATTTTATTATCTTGTTTGGGTTTGGAAAATTATAGAGCTTGGTTGTTCTTCGTTGGGCGTTGGGGCGCTATCCGAGAATGGTCCATTTCATCCCCAGGGAGGCAAATTGATAAGCAATAGTTGCAGTTGGAACAAAGGTAATATTTACCCATATTTGATTTGTGATGGAAAGTAGATGGATCATAAGCTGTAATAGCAGAATATATGAATGCCTTTTAAATACTTTTGATGGTGCATGGATTACAGATGAGTGCAACTTCATTATATTCTTTTATCACTATTATAATCTGGCTTTTAGACGAGAGATGCATTTACAATTCAGTATGGAAGTCTTAACCCATTTCATTTTTTTTTTGAACTGTAAATGCACTCCATGTCATTTACAATTTACTTATGCAAATATGTTTTATAAATGTTGAAAATAATGATATTTCACTTTGTGTAGAGGCAAACATGCTTTATCTGGAGAGTCCTGCAGGAGTTGGATTTTTATATTCCAAGGATCCATCAGATTACGTTGGCGCCAATGACACTAAAACAGGTGATAACTATTAGTGGTAGGTCCGATGCAACTTACTTGTTAAATTTCCTACATCACTACATTATATGATGATGCTCAAATGTTAAATACTTTCTGATACTCAAATGTTAGTATCTGCAACGATCGATAACATTGCATTTCTTCGTGGTTGGTTTAAGGAGTTTCCGGAGTACAAGACGAGAGAGATGTATTTGACAGGGGAAAGCTGGACTAAATAATCCCAAACAATCACAGCATGCCCACATAATTTCTTATTATACAACTCTTAAAATTAATTTTATTATTTATGTATATTTTTTTTCATTCCAACATATCAATTGCGAGCCCTCTGGTTCCAGATTTGGAACCATGGCTCTGATACCATTCTGTAATGCTCTGCTTGCCGGGCAGAGCACTAAGTCCTAATTGTAGCAGCAAAATGACAAGAATTTTTTTATTATGATTTTAGAATTCATTTATTTATGCAATAACTAGAGGGTTACACCGAAAAATACCTGAACTTATGTTGTTGATAGTCCCTGAATCCTGTTGTTGTAGCCTTGCCTCTCCCTTATCTGAGCCTCGTCTGAGCCTTGATGCCAATTCGGATGATCCACCCTGCCGACCAGCGTTGAACCTACTGGCCCTAGGAAACCGACGGGTTTCCTAGCCCCCGAGCCCACGTGCCGATAAACCCGATAGCAACTTCCTTGTTTTCTGAGTGTAATTCTTCTCCTGGAGTTAACCCCCTCCTCCAATTTTCTTCCCTTCCTGTTCCATCACCTTCCTTACTCTCTTCTTCTGTAAAAATTACCTTTCCCTAGATGCTTCTGCAAAAATCCCCCCTCCTCAACCATTCGATCCCCCTCCTTATACCTCCCTCCCCTCCTTTCTTTCACCGCCTTTTCTTCTTCCACCACCTCCTTCATATTTAAATAATAAGTTTTATTTAGTTCTTTTCTTGGGCAGTTCAACTAGTTCATGTTTTTATTAAGACATTCATTGTACGCAATTAATTTTTTTTCTTGAATTGTACAATTTTCACCCTGGATGAGATGGTGGGAAATTACTAGATGTTTATCCTATTGAATTGAACGTGTAAATTTAAAACATAACCAGCTGTCATAAAATTACACACATATTGTTTGTTTAAGGTTTTATGCTAAATGGTAAAATAATGGTAATAATAGTATTGTA
>LPNX010014295.1:6339-28789 GCA_001517045.1 Pseudotsuga menziesii
TTTGTCTTTCTAGAGTTGATATCACTTTTACCTTTATAGAGATTATAAAACAATGTAAAAAATAATTGTTTACTACTAAGCTAAATCAACATATATTCACCTATATGGGGTGCACTTGATGTGATGGGGGTTAAATACAATCCCATGCAACAAGTAGAAGTATACCCACAAAAACTAACCTTAACTCAACTTCGTAGCAGTTGGTGGATTATGCAAGTTTTTTTACTTAGGAAGGATAACACTAGGGTGGAGAGTAGGATGAAATATATTGGAATTAAGCCAAATTCCGATCCTCCCATGTCCAACAATGATATGGAGAACATGTAGAGTAACACGGCATGCATGAGAGGAATCATGGTTGGAACTAGACTCTTTGATTTAAATCCAATGCATTTTTTCAGGTCACAGGTCTTGAAAACAATTTTGGTTGGCCTATGTTTGCTTATTCTAGAGAGACAAAATCTCTAAGAGCGCTACCAGTTTAACATGCTTTTTCCTTTGGGATGTTAGCCAAGACCGAGGACCTATGACTTAGTCAAAGGAAATATGCATAAGGCAAGACAAGAGGACTAATTGGCAAGGATTGTGTTGCAGTACTAAGTTGAACAAAAAAGCAATTCGATATCTCCCCAACAAGAAAATATACTTAATCTTTGATGCGCTAGTTTTGGTGACCTTCATGATTCTTAAGCCAGGAGCAAAGGACAACATGATTGGGAATGACCCTCAACAAGACAAGGAGGGGAAGATACTAGTAAAGTGGAGGATAAGGAATCCTTAGTCATCTTCAAAGTGGAAGACCTTGTAAAGTTAGTATTTCTCGCAAGCAATCCACGAAGAAGATTCCTCGCACCTAAAAAGAATCCATGGCTAATGCCAAGCGATTTCACCAATCTCATGCAGATGTTGTAATAAAGGAGATTGACAACCTAGAGCGGAGAGCCAGGTCCAAACATGGCTTACTTTCTCAAAACATGTTCACAATGAGTCCCTACAATGGATTCCAAATATAGGTTTTTTTAGTAGTCATCATACTAAAGTCTCTAAAATGTCTAAAATCCATTGGTTAGTCAAGTCCCTAATCGCTCAATCTATGGAAGAAAATGAATCCAAGAAAACATTCTCTGAAAGCTGAAAACCATGGAGGTGAAATATGATGCATTAATTAGAGTGAATTGGGGCATCAAGGTCAGGCTCACAAAAAAAATTTCAAGCCTCAAGTCAGAGCCACCTCAAGGAAGACAACTAAGGATAGACAACAAAACCCCCAACATGAATACATCGTATTAGACTTCGATTTAGACGTTGGAATGTGACCAATCCCTACAAATATCCAAGTGCTACTGTGCTTTTTTTGTTTCAATAGTATAAGGAAAGTTCAGTTCCTTTTTGCTTGTCAACATGTTTTTAGGCCTACATCGTTACCATAGCTCCATAGGTCAAGGCCAGGCAGTCAACCTCAATATTCTTAAAAACCATGACATTACAAGGCACGGTAGTTATAGTGTCATGGTCAGAAGCTGTGAAAGTTGAGAAATAATTTTCATTATATGTAGTACATGTCTCTGCCATTTAATTTATTACAGGCTTAGTTAAGTCGCAAGAGATAAAGACATCAATTGGAAAAAAATGCTTCTCAATGGATTCTCTAATTAGCTCCACTCTAAACTTAGAAATATGTAACAAAGCTAGAGTTTAATAGAGTAATCTCAAGAAATTGAACAAATCTAAGGAAATAAAATCTACAACAAAAATCAATATGCAGTGCACACAAACAAAGAGTTTTCAAGCACGATGAAAGAGAAAGAAAAGAAACTGGTGATAATCGAACAACGAGGGGGTTAGAACCATGACCCTGCAGATTTGGAAGATGTACCACGAGTGGACTTGACCCTTGAGGAAGATGGTTGGATAGGTGATGGGGGATCGGATGGAAAGGATCGGAGGGATTAGTGAGAAGGAGGTCATGTCGCATTGGAAGTCAACCAACAGATCTGGTAGCTACGCTGAGAGGGAGGTTAGACCGCGAGGGAGGTTAGGTCACTGGTCATGAGGTCACACGAGGGATTTTTACAGAGAATCGGGTCAACTGATCTAGACAAGGCTCAAGGGGATGCTCCTCTTCTTACTGTCGTTCCCCCAGCCAAACCAACGGATAAGTTTATCCAAGAAATACTTGCACAAGAGAGAGGTATCCCTTGGATTCCGTGCCCATGGATGGTCAATATTTAAAGGGTTATGATGATGTTGTTGTCTTTCTAGATCATAAAGTCACCATGGTTGATGTTTCCATGTAGAATGAAGAATGGCCACCTCTTAGCCTAAATCACTTGGATCCCTTCCTCTAAGTCCTAATTTGGAGGCAATTTTAGCAAGGAATTTTGATATGCATGGGCTTAAAGGCCCTAATTAATTGAATGAGGTTTTCACCTTAGATTTGAATCCCTCTTAGTTGTAAGCAACTTTTACGATTGTTGAAGCACAACTAGAGACAATTAGAATAGACAAATAACTTTTTATTGAAAGTGGTGAAGCCCTCACTTCAAACCACCCTGTTCTACCGTCTCGGTGGTTGAAAAGGTTGAAACCCCCTTCCCTCAAAACAATGTTGAAGTAGGTGACGTTGACTTCAACTTTTGTTTGGCTAATAATCAAGAATATGCATAAGGAAAACAAAACCTAGAACGTCATGGGGTGATTCTATACTTTCTTCACTACATGTTAGATAAGGAAGCCTTCAACGAGTGGTGTTTGTTGAATTGGGAGGGAAAATGAGTCTCATAAAATTCATATTAGGGTCTGGTTACAAATATGTTTGTCTTTTGTTTAACACCAAGTAGAAACTAAACACGTTCTGCACTATGGTACATGCCAATATTGTAGGTTCCATGGATTTTGTGCAATCCTGGAGAGCCAACTTCAATCCGGATGACAGAGGGAAGGACAACTATCCTTTATGGCTTGAGTTTCCTACACTCTATGTTGCTCTTAGATCGTTTTGGATTTGTTCGCTCAACGGTTTGGTGAGATCCTGCTCTTGAAAACAAGCATAACTCTTTTAGACTTAACCCAAGAGTTTGTGTAGAGGTTGATTTTAAGAAAACATTGCCTCCATGTATCTTAGTAATCAATGTTGATGGTGTCCAACAACAAAAGGTGTCGTATTTGAAATTTTCAAATGCATGTTTTTGCTACCAAACACATGATCATCTCATCTGCGATTGTCCTCACTGAAAACCTTCTCTAGGGGATTCCCAATTTGCATGGGATGCAGGTGCGGCAGTATTGGCTTATCTTGGTAATGATGCATCTTTGGTTAGTTTTGCTCAGGTGACGAAGGAAGGAGCCTCTCAGGTTCTTGCTAGAGTGTGTTCCTCTTTCAATATCGAGATGTGGTAAAAAGGCAGTTAGGGATATGGTTCAAGAGATGCATAAGGACGTTGGGGTTTTGAATCAACTGAAAGCTCCCAAGAGCTTGAGTGCACCCCTACTGATGACCCAGAGCTATATCATGCAGTCATCGTGAGCGAGTGGTAGTGATCCGATCCAAAATATGAAGGTGGATTAGGGATGGCAGCTCAAATCTAACAAGAAGAAAGGGATTGCATATCCTACGTCTGTGGAGATATTTTCCAGCACTGTGAGTCGAGTTCTACAAGTGAAATCCTTCAAGGAGGTTGTGACCCATTCCCCTGAGAGAGGGGAACCTTCCTTCACAATGATCAATAAGTTCAACTCCTTCGTCAATCCCTTGTTCCTTAAGTGAATCTCTCCTTTTTTCTTAGGATGTTAGAGGGATGAAAATCCCAGGTAGGAAGTAAATTGTTTAAGGAGTTTTCATAAAGTCAAACAGAGAGAGACCTTTTGTAAGAGGTCAAATCATCCATATTTAAGTTTCACAGTCCCATGACTTATATTTGGAATGGTCCCTTCTGGTCCACGAATCATGATCATGAAAGAGAAGGGGTGGAGTTAGTGATCTCCTCCTTGTAGAGCGTTTTTACAACCTCAAGAAGTGGCCCAAGTAATCAATGTGTGTGGATCACTCGCCTGGTTCAGAAGAGATTACTGGAATTTTGTTTTGTTTATGCACCAATTCTTTGTTTCAAATGTACTTGTCTCTAGGTGTGGATGGAAGCCTCTCTTCTAGATGTTGACTGGATTGTTGGCAATGACTTTAACATGGTTTAATGGGAGGGAGACAGGCAGGAGGGGTTGGTTTGATGCTTAATGGTTTGTAGACGCATGCTTAGACTAAGTGTAAAGATTATCTTCAACGTTTTTACTCTAACTAGGGAAGAAAGCTCTTGATTAATATGGATGGTTGACTTAGACCAATTTTAGATAGCGATTTGCTAGAGTTCAGGCTAGATTGGATAGGATTATGGCCTAACGAATTATATTACCTTTTCTGGCACCATGTGCCCAATTGATGTTTTTATTGTAGCTACTGGTTGGAATCACCTTCCCATTATGACCTCTATTTCAGTAGGGCATGTGGCACACTCCAAACCCTCTTTTTTCAAGTTGTTGAACATCTCTCATTTGGTGTCTCTATATTTCCTTGCTCTAGTTCATAGTATTTGGAATATTGTTCCATGGCCTTAGGGTGATAGTGGTTGGATTTTGTGGTAGGAAGTAAGTATTCATTGTTCTGAGAAGTTCATGAGGGGGTGGGGTCGTATGATTGCACATAAATGTAGGATCGTACTTCGGGTGGCCTAAATGCAGTTAGAGGAGGTTTGTATTCTTCTAGAGGAATAAATTCATAACAATGCACTTCAAGAAGATGTACCTCGATGTGAGATGGTGGTGTGTAAGGAGTAGTATATTTCCAGAGGGGCTAGATTTGTGCTATATTACATTGGATTTAGGAGGGGAATCAGGGGACCAAATTTTTCTTCGGCTTCTTGAAGAAGAAAGTGGTAGCAGACAAGGTTGTGGGAATACGTCACGTGGATGGGACACTTGAGGAGAACCCAACTAAGATCGAAGGTATGTTTAGTGCTCATTTTCAAAATAGTTTTTCAACTTACCCTTTGTCGAAATTGGTTTTGACTGCTAGGGATGCCTATTGTGGAGTGGTTACCCACAAGGTCTCACTTAGCAACAGGGACAAGTTGGATGGAACTTTCATTAAAGAGGAACTCTTTGTTGCTCTCTCATCTATGCTAATTGGGAAGTCCTCGAGTATTAATGGTTTACCGTGTGAGTTTTACAAGGTGATATGGGATACAGTAGGAGATGATTTTTGTAGGCTTGTGTGGGAGGGCTCTTCTCAGAAACTTTTAGAATTTCTCAATCAACACCTTATCAAGTTTATTCCAAAGAACACCACGAGAGATATTATTTGGGGGTGGCATCCAATTGCCTTGTTGATTGTTGTTTGCAAAATTATGGCAAAAGATTTAGACTTAAGGGTCAAGGGGTGGCCAAAACAATTGTTCATTGAAAACAAACAAGCTTTGTGCAGCCTTGATTTATTTTGGATATAATTTTGTCAGATTGGGAGACCATGGATTGGGCCAAGGAGACCAGTCAACAAGCCCTCTTTTTGGAAATTGACTTCGACAAAGCCTATGATCATAATGATTGGACTTTTGTTACGTATATGTTAACATTCCTTGGCTCTGGACAACAATGTGTTAACATGATTAGCACATTTTTTTTCTTGCGCCTCTACTTTTGATCTAGTGAATAATGTTTTGTCTCCCTCAATTCATCTCCACAGGTCAATCAGATAAGAATTGCCATTGCCTCCTTATCTTTATTTGCTAGTGGCAAATTATATAGGGTATCTATTGGTAGTTGTGCATTGTCAAGTTCAACTCCAAGGTATTTCTCTACCAGAGGGGGAGGAGATGGTTAATAATCAGTTTGTGGACGACCACCTATTGTCGATTTTTGTTGAACAGGACTAGGACTAGGTTGCAACTACCATGGATTGTATTTCAATGTTTTGTGAGGCTTCAAGGGCTATTATTAATGACAATAAGTTTAATTAATGGCTCATTCGATGTGGAGGAGGTGCATGAGTGGATTCCAACTTCTTGGAAGTTGGTTCAACAAAGGGCTATTGTGAGATACCTTGGTATTCCTTTTGGGGTGGACCTCTCCCCAATTGCAATGTGGGATTGGTATTTGGATAGATTACAATGCAAATTAAATGTTTGGAAGTACAAGGATTTTCCCCTTGTTGGCAAGCTGACTATGGTGAGCAAGATTTTGCAGGCCTCCCGCATTTATTATGCATCTTGTTAGCTCCCTAGCAAGATCCAATTTCATCGGTTGGAACTGATTTTACACTCTTACTTGTGGGTGGAGCTCGTGGCCTTCACATGGTCCCTTAGGATGTTTTCACTATGCCCAAGGATCAAGGAGGCCTCGGCTGGATTGATGTAGCGATTCAAAACAATATTTTGGTTGCTAAATGGTTGAATATATGTCTAGAGGGATCCTCCCCGTGGCAAGTTTTGATGCGGTATAGATTGCTATTGGATCCCTGTGTTGGTAAGATCATAGGGAAGTTTATTCTTTGTGATATCATTTATGGCCCTCATAAATTTTCAAATTGCGGAGTCTTTCATCATCCAAAGTATTTGAACTGCATGGAACAAGGTGGCATGTCTGGATCGTTGGGAAATGTCTGGAAATAGAGCGGGTTGGGATTAGGAAAAAGACCTATTTGTAGCCAAAAGAAAGAAGGTATTTGTATCTCTTACTTGCCTCGATTTTGAGCAGAAGATTTAACGGAAAGCTCATTTCTTTTGGAGGTATCTATGGGACTTGATTACTTGTTCATGGAAAAATTGTCGAACCATGGCTCGAGAATTTTAGGTGTCCTTTGTTATAGTATGATTCTCGTAAACTCTACTCCATCCTTAATACCATGATTTATGGCATGAGCTTGCTCCTATCCTTCATGCCTGATGGGTCTCTACGAATACCGAGAGCCGATGGATTCGTTAGTTGCATGGTATCTGGTTGATTACAACTTCTTATAAGATTTGGGTCTTTACTTGGTTGGTGATATATCAAGATCTCCCTTCTAAGGCCCGACTAGCCAAAGTAATATTTCATATGGCATTTGTCCTCATTGCTTGAGGTAAGGGTTGATGAAGCATATTTTATGGGAATGTTATTTTGCTTGTTCTTGTTGGACTCAAGTTCAAACCCAATTGACAGACATTCACAAGGTTATCTACATTGTCGTATGGTTATGTTAGGTGACTCCAAATCTGTGATTTGATATTCCTTGTCTGGTGTTTGGCATTGTTTGAGAGTCAAGGATTTTTATACTATTCGAAAGTTATGTTGCAAGCATGTATTTGATAACGAGGCAAGTCCATTGGATGTGTTTTTTCAATTATGGTGTGACGAGGTTGTTCATACGCAACTCCTAGCCAAAGGATCTCTGTAGATGAAGGATGCCAAATTGTTAGATCGAAATTTCTACTCTTATGTTATAGTTGTTTTAGTGGCTCTCAGGAAGAGGGTATGAGGCTCTATGTATATACATTTTATTTTTCTTCGGCTCCAAATGCAAATATGTTATGTATATATAAGAAATATCTTTGACAAAAAAATTATGCAGTGCATGCAATAACTTCTTAACAACCGCATCCTAACTTATATGTAAAATTCAAAGAAATTTGAGCATCTCTATTAAGGTGTTGTGATGTGCATTGAACAAGGCACTAAGCACATAAGAAATTATAGACATGTGATTAATAGAAATTATAGACATGTGACCAAGCACTTAATAGAGGTTGAAGCATTCTACTATAAGATGTTGAGGACTATTTGGCACACATTAATATTAGGTTGATTTGTGTAAATCGATTGGAAGGATTGGACATATCTAACTACAATTTATTCACTGATTAGTAATAGATGTTCAAATGGAATAATCAGATTTTTTTATCATGTCACAGTGTAACCATTTGAGAGCCAATGATTGTAACCAGGTATCAATTCTTGTGCCTCTCTTAATAATTGAACATTGACAAAGATAAACCTATCCAAAGTTGTTAATTGGAAAGATATATTATGATGATTCACTACGATGCAATCTTTCATTATTTCAATCATGAGATAGTCAAATGTTTACGTTTATGGTGTAAATAATGTAATGCTTCCTAGGATTGAAGTAGCCTCTTTTGAGCCTGAATTCACCAATCTTCAACAATTCATTGCCATGTTTATCAACAAATTTGAAGGCTTCAAGTTCCTGCAGTATTAAACATCCAAAACAGACGAATAAAACAAAGGAGTTTCACTATGGCATCTCTCTAATCTAATCAAATGAATTAACCTGACCTGTGCAAGACTCCTTTATTGTGGCAATAATCCCTTTGAGAAGTTGATACATGAGCTTCCGCTCCCAAAATTAAAACAAAAAAACCTACATATTTCAACATAAGCATTAATGCTACGAACATTAATTCCCACTAAATTAATGGACTCTGCTCAAATGTAGTTAACTCCACGCAGCTTTCAAGGGAACTTGAACCCTGATTATCATGGGTGGGAGATGCTTTTGTTTAATATGGTATACTATCCAATATTATATCCTTCTTAGATGATAATCGTAACATACATGAATTTGTTTTGTGAAACTAAACCTGCAATAAATTAAATGGAATACATATGTGCTTGAGAAATAATTTCCATTATATGCTAAGTTACCAGAAACTTCTAGGAAGGGGAGGGGAAACATCGTTCCCCGTTTCAGAAACTGAAATAGAGGGGACACGGCTTGGAAATGCCACTGAAACGTTTCCAAGCTGTATCCAATAATAAAAAACGTTTCCAGGCCCTTTCTAGTTGTTTCCTGAAACGTTTTTAACAGTTTCGTGGTTTTCTGAAACATTTCAGCTACTACAGGGCAAGTTTTCTACTAGGAATAGTGTTTTTTTGACATGAGAATAAACAAATAAATAACTCCAAAGGCAAACTATAAAACCCTAACTGTAAATTGAACCTCAAAACTTAAATATAAAGCCTCAAAGCTAATAAATCAAGAGCAAAATCTTAATCCTAAATTGGTGAATGGTAATTTGACAATTTATGTCTCATTGATTTTGTTTCATTGCAATTTTCCAAAATTGATAGAGGCTTACTGTTGGTTCAAAATATCATTCATCTGTGGACATTTTATTGTATCAAATGCCTGTTTACTATAGTGTTGGTTTCACAACCTAGTGTAGAAGTACAATAACTTTTTTTTTCCAGTTTTTAAGCCAATTCCTAACAACAACGTTTTAAATAAACCCCAATGACTTGCATATCAAAATTGATAAAATGGTAGCTTTAGCCATACAAAATAGTGTACTAATTTATGAAGGGTTACATAAACCAACACATATTTCCAGTAATCTTCCAACAAACTTCAGTTTTCTTCTTTTCCTTTTTGAATTTGTATGAAACCTTGAACTATGGCCTTATTTACTCCATTGTTAGTACACTCATATCCCTATCCTTATGTTGTGGAGAGAATTATGATGGTGCGTCGTTGAGCCAGTTCTCCATATGATATGCATATGATATTTTAATCTTATTTCAAGCATTTTTATTAGGATAAACCATAAAACGCAAAGAACATATCAAAGTAAACTCATTGGTGTCTAGAGATAGTACTATGGCATAGAGTGCAATATTGCATATCATCATAGTCACACCTAAGTTGCACTAAAACATGAGCTCACTTATTTATACTTGAGTGCTTGATTAATCCCCTTAAAACATGGTTGATTATGTCAAATTTGAATATCCAAGTTGGTTGCAAATCATTGACCATCATGTGAATTTAGGCCCTTTAAAGTTTATGAGCCAGTCAGTTAGTCACTTTTTGAACCAGTCGATTGGTCAATTGACTCACTTGCCTAGTTGATTATCTCGTCAATGATTGGACCAACCCAAATACAACATAGTTGAGTCTTTGGCTTACATCAAAAAATGTGTTTAATGACAAATTTTAACACTTTTATAGAGGTGCGATCAGCGTAATATTTGTTAGATGGTAACATTTGGATACATCCATCAAGTAATTTTAGGGTTTGAAATCGATGTTTAGAAGTAGTTGACATGTTCTTGTTTAAATGCTTGCCAGTGGGTCACTTATCTATGGTACTTGAGATAGAAGAATATTGTTTAAGACAATATTTGAGTTTGCTAATTTTAATTGTTACAAATGACATGACTACCTTCAAATCTAATAGATGAATAGTAATCTAAAGTATGTATGTCTCGTGGCCTTTTTGATATATATACATATATATATATATAAGTCTGTTGTCGTTTCCTTCCTGCATTGTATCTGACATTTTTCAAAATTTGTCATATCCGTTTCCCTCCCTGTATCCGTATCCGTTCTCGTACCCGTTTCAGTGCAGCTTACATTATATGTTGTTCAAAACTCATGTCAAGCATACAATCCCATCATCTAACACAATATATCTCACTTTTTGCAAGTGTTTATATTGTGATTCCAACATATGAATTAACCAACCTAGAGTTCCAAATGACAATCTCAACCCTGAAATCCAAATTAGGAGGAATACAATTAGGAATTCAGAATGACATTCAATTAATTGAGAAAATATACACAAAGAAGTCACCATGCAATAATAAAACATTAATCAATCAAGATCTAGAAAGCATATGTTTACAATGATGCTACAAATTCATAACTTTTTCCATAAAAAGGTGCCAAATAGTCTAAATTATGAAAGATCTAATACTTGTGGGTTTCTTTGGGAGCACCTCCGTATATACACGTACTCTTAATTTTAAAACTCCTCCAAAGTTAGCTACCTCTTGTTGGATCTCAGTAGCAACCTCACATGTATGTGGTAACACCAAGACAATAGACCCATCAACTAGATCTGGTACAGGAAAACAAGAGATGGAATTTAATATGTATCCATATTGTACTAGAGACAAAAAAAAACACTTCCCTCCACCTCAAACTATAAAGGAGTATTCCATTGACCATTTGCAAACTTTGCTTAAGATTTGAAGGTGAAACTATTGTGTTCTTTTCTTGCTCTGAGGTTTTGCAGTTTTCTGGTGGACTCTGAAGGGATTCACTGCAAAAGGGAATAGTTAACATTTATTATAGAGAGTAAGGAATATTGGATATATCCTATCAAAGAACAGGGAAAATAAACTGTTCTGCCAATTTTACTGAAATGAAACTTTATTATTACCTGTGACTTCAAATTCAAATAGACCAAGAGCAAAGCACAATAAAGAATAACATAAACTTTTTTGTAAAGCTTTGATCTTAGTATTCCCAGACTGCCTTGATAAGAAAGGGATGAAAAAAGAAGAGAAAATGGAACAGTAAGATTTCATGTTTAATGACAAGATATTAGGTACTAAACAATATAGGGAACAGAGGCACATTAATTTCACTTTACGCCAACCTTCAGTGATCATCAGAACCATTTCTTGCCAATGGTACACTGTTAGAAGATGGAAAATATGGTGGTGCATGCAGGGAGGATAGACCTGCAACTCCTTCACAACCATCTACACTCTTCATCTTAGCCTCTAAAAGCATCAGGGTTGCATCAAAACACAACATTCTCCTAGAATATTTTGAATCAAAGTAATTGATTAGTTCCTTGTATTGTTCCAAAACTACAAGCATCCAAGCCTCGATGGTCCTGTAGAAAAATATTAGACATCAAGTACACTTGCAAACATCAATGATTCTAGTTTGATTTCAAGATGATTTGCAGGAGATATTGTCTGTATGTCATAATAGCCCCATCATCTATCTACTCTCTGTTGTCAGAATCTATTACGTAACCTAAGGCCTTCTCTATAATAAGTGATTCAGACATGCCAGAGCAATAATGAGGCATTGGTGAGAACCCTTGGGAGTTTCCTATACTCTTATCATTCAGACTCTACTACCAGAAAACACCAAAAAATCCACCATAACTGAAAAGATATTAACACCTTGTCCGGGACTCTGGACTGCAACATAATTAAATATAAGATTTTAAAAATGAAGTGAAAATGTATAACTGCATTTCATGACAATTGAAATTCTTGATTTTGATAAAAAACAATAGTAAAAAAGATCATGAACATTTAAGGCTATCAAGACAATATAAAATTATGCTTAACTGGAAATCAACTGAATACTTTGTTCCTTTACAAAATCTAACACTAGATCTGAATAGGTACATAAATTCTCTATGTTTGGATTTATTTTATGCTCATGGAACTGCCGAGGTGATAAATTTCTCTATTGACACCATTTGTAGGTCCTGAGCATGTTCTGTCTCCTAAAACTCAAGTATAACAGAGACTCACTGTCAAGATATATCAAGTGAGACTAGATTCATTATCATCATCTAGAATTGAGGGAGATGTTGTGTGCCAGTTGAAACTTGCGATAAAATCGTTATTAATTATATGAAAAATATTTGACATTCATTATAATTTATAATCAAATATCCTTCAATTTATATTCCTGTTTAGTGGAAGAACTTGCTGATCCGTGAAACAAAGTCCGAAGACAAGTTGCAAATCAATCAAGTGTGACTCACGGATTCCAGTAAATTGTGAAAGAGAAGGCCTCCATCCAGGTAGGTCTTTTATCTGTACAAAACAGCCAGCTACATTAAATTATTAATAAACAATGCTCATTTTTCACACATGGCAGTTCATTTCAATTACAATTAATGTTTAATTAACATCACAAACTATAGTTAGCAATCTACATTTAAGAGCAACTCGTCTCCAACCAACTGGACCCTTTGTCATGAGTTGGCTGGGTAGCATCTTATCTCAACCATGGGATCCCAAACAATAAAAAAGAGGAATGAAATGAATATACCAAAATATGTTTTTTTATTATCTAAAACTACCTATTTTACCTGCTTGAGCTCAAGCTCTTTCAGTCAGGACCAACGGAAGAATGCTAAGACAGGACCAATTATGAGAAAGGCTGACCAGAGCCAACCCATTGAGGAAGGTGAATGAATTAACAAATAATAATCACAATGACAAATTCTGCGAATGTTGTTGATCAGTAATATTGCTTCCCTCTTAAGAAACGAGCTCACTACTAGTAGAATCTGATAATAATATTCACTCATACAAAATTCTTAGGGAAAGCAATGATGTTCCTAGCTCTCTACGCTCTCTTGAATGATCCCTGACATGTTACCTCATTCACAATATGTTGTACTTGAAGGACTTGACACATACAACCAAGCCATCATAATATGAGAGCTTGGGATAAACATGTGAGCTATTGCATTTTGAGTTCACTCTTGATGTCTTTGATTTTTTTATGAAGGGATTGAGAGTTGCTATGTTTCGAGAAGGGAATGGCTGGAGGTCTCCTTACTAGTGGTTTTATTGGTGGAGAAGATTGTGAATGAGGCTTATTATTAATCTTGAACACAAAATGTTATGTACCAATCTCCTTTTCACATTCAAAGTTCAGGCCATCTGAATCATTGAAGACATGAGAAATTGTTTGAGTACACCACTTCTACAGTCAATAGTCATATATGTTGATAGATGTTCTGAGATGCTGTATTCAATAGCTCAATGATACTGCAAGCTAAGATACCAGAGATAAATGTAAATCTTTAACATGAATGTTATATCTCCAACTTGCTAAGAAAACCTATTAAAACTAAACATGAATTCCCATGGTTCAGTTTGATTGAGTCATAGATATGCAACATAGCATCTAAGGCTATAAAACAATCTAGAGTAAAAAGCATTTTACTCAGAGCATATTTCAGGTTCTTATATCAGCTCTCTCTGTACTAATTGATTCTCCACAATATTGGGCCACGAGCTCATTGACGTCATCACTATCAAAACAATTTAAAACGATAATCCTACAGATATTTTACATTATGGAATGCAGATACTTTTCTACTTAGCTCCAAAAATCTTGTAACATTTGAGGGGGTAAATTAGGTGCTGGTTGAGCTTGCCAGTGACATTGATCCATGATTACTGTAATGTGCACTAAACATTCATAACCTTGGTCCTGGTAATAGTAGTGAGATAACTTTCATAAAATGGCTCTTATGCCTTGACTTACAAAAAAATTGAGGTTGATGCAAACATTATTCAACATGTGTTCTCTCCTTGATTGAATAGTGTAAGCTTCAATAATGCGTCCATAATCATTAAAAGTCATGTGTATATCATGCAAAATGGTTGTAGGTTGCAGGAACATTATGTGTGCACAATGTTGACTTTTAGTCTTCTTTGATAACACTCTATCCAACCTAAAATTTGTTCAAGGGATTGGGTCAAATCGTGAGTCCCTACCATCAGGTTCAGGATTATCAAATGTTGAAAAATCGTTCTTCTTCTTTTTCATTGTCACTGCCATTGCAAGATACAAATGAATGTATGAAAGGAAATTTCCATTTTCTTTGTTCTTGCCCAAGTTGCTTGATCCACTCCAGTATACTGGTATATTAATATTGGTCTCTACACTAGATGCCGATCTAACAAGGAAATTGTTATGTTGAGATTTATCACCTCAACTTTCTACTTGTTCACTTTATACTTTCAGAGAGCGTGTAGAAATATCAGGATATTGAGTTTGTCATCCTTCTATTGTGGATTGGTCCACTTCCAGCCTCTTTCGTATGTTAGAAGCATATAACTCTAAGAAATGGATGAATAACATAGGAGTCTAATACATGATGTGTATTCTTTTCTACTTTTTTGCCATCTAGTTTTGAAGATAGTACAAGAGAAGATCCTCTCAAATTTTCTTCTTTTAACTTATTTAGTCGTTTTCCTACAAATGATAGCTTCTTAGAAAAATAATAATCAAGAGAGGAACATGATTCTTTATAGCCATTTTCTTTTACACTTTCTCCAGCTACTTCTGTAGATGACATTGGAAGTAAAATTTGCTCTATGGCAAAAACAAACATAGTTGTCTCCTTTAATGATTCTGGTGAAACCTATTCCTGATTGTCAAGTTGATCTATCCATAATAATCATTTAGGATGCGAAGGAGAAAAATATTATCCACCTTTGTGTGCATTCATTTTTATAATTTTTCTAGATAAATTCCAAGGATGATCTTGTGAGTAACTTTATAGTTGCAGATTCTGCCACGAACCTCACTTTTGAAGACTCCAATGGATCTTGTTTTTGTCTATTATCTGCTATAAAATAGATTGTGCCACTAGTCCCTTTTCCGAAGACCTAAATGTTGTTGAATTTAGTATCTAGGAAGTTGCTCCCCTAGTGACCTTTTTCCTAAGTCACTAAAAGGGGAAAATAATATGACCTTGCATTAAATGACTTGAGATGAGCATTCATTTCACTTTAGAGATTAAGGTGACTTTTTGATATATTTAATTGATAGTTGAGGGAAAAAAATTTTAATGGAGAGAAAGTGCATTAATCTCATCGATTGATCTAAGTGCATCAAATCAAATTCAATGTGGGCCCTTGGATTTGGTGACCCTTCTGCTACCTCCTGTCATCACATATATATTGTGGTTGGGCTACTATGATGCAGCATATGGATTTTCTCTTTATTCTCTGAGCTAGACATATTGATGGGATACAACATGGATCATTATTATAGCAGGAGCCATTCAGAGCCTTCTTTCAGTAGCAGATGCAGAGTATTTCCTTTCCAGGACTGAGATCTCCTTGTCTATTGAGATGACTTCAACGATGACTTAGTTCATTCGAGCAAAGCAGCAGAGATGGTACACAATTCACAGATGGGCATATCAGTTAGAGACATATATATGACGAGATCAGGTATATTGCTCCTTGGTAGAATTTTGCTCTGAAGTATACTAGCACATCTGACTTGTTATGTTATGATGGTTATGGTGACCTATGCTTATATTATATGTTCCATTGATGATTGACTTGTGTTGAGATTCGAGAATGATTAGAGAATCTGATGTTGAAGATCATTGCTTATGCCATGCTTTACACAACTTTTAAACTTTAGTGCTATGCTGGTTCCATGTCTCACTTATCCTCACCCATCCAATTTCATCCTTGATTGATTTTTTTTCCATGACTTATGATTGACTGAGACCTATGAGATTGAAGATCATCTTCCCCACTTTGACCCCTATGCATGATGAATCCCATGTTGTTTTGTGTCTTGGCTCTGAGTTATGCAACAAAACTTGTCGAATCCTTGATCCTTCTGGGTCAAGAGAATCCGCTGGTGTTGGTTCTTGAGCTTAGGCAAGCTGGGTTTTGAAGCCTTTACCTCTCCGGTTGGTTGCCCCCGATGTTTGGTCCTTACTGTGGATATTCCCCCCTAGTTCACCAAAGAGTGTCAGCTAAAACTTGAAGCAATATGTCTACCATCATTACATGCATTATGTGTTATATGCTATATATTGAGAAATGCAAGCCCTCAAATAAAGTTGCAAACTGTGTCTTTAGACACAACTCAAAAAGAGCTATGAAATGAAATTGTGAAAGGCCCAAATAAAGCAGTGGATAAATAAATGCAAAATCAAAAGATTGTTGGCCATGCTATTGAAATGTAATGATTAATTCTTCACGAAGCCTACGGGTTTTGATGTGAGATGGAGTAAGGGACAACTAATTCTTAGTGTCCCCTAGGATCTCTTGACTACAGTTTCTTTTGTACTCAACGCAAGAGTCATGGAAAAGATCCTCACAAAGCTTGATTATTAACTTGGATGTGAGTTGTAGAGATGTTGTTAAAGTTGAATGGACTCTTTTTAGATCAGCTCATCCACTTGTGAGACACCACCATTACCTATTGTTTATCGGTCATACATATGTCACTGTGGTTGTGTGTGCTTGTCATCATTAGGAGAGATAATATGGTCAAGGTCAACTAGAAGTCATTTCCCTTTTAACTTAGCCTTGTTTTCCACCTTCACCCAGCATTAGCAAATTGATTAAACTTTGTAGGTATGGAATATACAAGGTACTTCCAAAAGATTTTGATTATTATTGACTTGTCGAATCCATTGATCTAAGTGCCATAGGTATAATTTATTGATTATTATTATTATTGTCACCATGATTCTGATTAGCATGATTTAAGTTGCGTTTTAATATACATCTTGGATGCATGCAAGTTCAGCTCAATTCAGTATCTCACTTTCAGTTTGGGTATTTTGACTTGGTCAACCCAGTTGATCAAGTCAAACACGTTTCCCAATGCAGTGACTACACAAATCAACAGTGGTTATATTTTCTCCAGACGTGCCCAAGACCAATACTGGAGTCTTAGTTTTCATTGGATGGTCACAGTTATTGAGTTCTAGAGTTTATTATTTTGTTTTATCGACTCTGGCCATCATTTTTATTGTGAGATGATGATATTTTTGGAATTTCAGTGCATCAATGAGTATGAGTAGTCACTAGTACCATTCTACTATGTCTCCAGACTCTTCTATTCAATTAGTTTGCCCCAGTTCTTAGCTGGAAGAAACTTATGATGGATTTTAATATTTTTCGAGGCTGTACAACAAAAAATGAACTATGGAAATCACTTAAGAAATCGATTTGGCTTGTGTGGTCAAGGAAATGATTATTGATGATGTCTTTTGTCTCTCTAGATCATTTGGCACCAATTTCATCCATTTTCATGCTCCAGATTATTATTTTGGCTCTCTTAAGGAGGACGTCCCCCATAGGGCAAAATTGGTTAAAATGGCCAAATTAAAAGTGTGCAAATCAAGTTGTATCTTTAGAAATATGTATGGGGCAACCCCCTAATGACCCCCCCATGTCCCCTAAGCATCAAACTTGCAAAAAAATGATTTATCATGTTGTAAAAATGGGCTTTATGAGGTAATTCGCCCCCCTCAAATGTATTTGTCTAAGTTGATCCATGTAATGTAAAATTAAAATATCTCCACCATTGATGAAGTTTTAATCTCAACCATTTGATGGATGTTGGTTAGAATGTGGATACACCTCGATCTATTTAAGAGTTGTGATCTCCTCATTGTATCCCATCAGGAATCCTGGCTTGTGGCTTATTGGAATAGAGAAAATTCTTTTGTGAGAAATAGTTGTGTTTTTGTGGATTGGATGTCGGCAATTGTGATTGAAACTACTTTTCCTTTAGACTGAAAGATATTTGGAAAGAATCTAGCATATTTTTCGTGGATTATTATTTTATTGCAGGTAGAAAGGTCATCTTGGAGAGGCGCATCATTTGGGGAGACCCACTGTTTGTTTCTCTTTCGGATTTGTTCTAAACAGGGAGTGATTTTGTCTATGACCAATTATTTCTCTTATCTTTTATCTCTCTTTTGTAGTAGTTCATTTTCTTTCCAATCTGATTGATTTTCTCCTGGCTTGGCAATAAGAAGGGCGCACTTCTCCACTCGAGCGTTTAGCTGGATCGCAACAAAACTTTCACTTAATATTTGCGGGAGTAATCCTCACCTTTCTGGCATTCATCTACAATTTCTAGGTATGTTCTGCTATCTCCATTATTTCAATCCACCCGGGCATAATAATAATAAAACCCTAAGTTTAAAACCCTCGATTTTAAATCTGTAGGTTCTAGTTTGTGGATGGCTTTAAAACTCAAAACCCACTTTGGAAATAATTCAAAATCCCTGGATCTAAAGTTTCATGACCATTGGAATCCATTTTCCCACTCAACACATTGGCCTATCCTTTGGCGGAAGACACCCTCTTTGGTAGAAATGGGTATCTTTCATTTCACAAATTGGGTATTTCTAGTTTCACTTTTAATTATCTCATCTAACACCTAGCAATCAATCCGAGAGTCTAATTTTATTTAATTTCACCATTTACCCTTAGATCTAATTTTTCATGTCTTAAACCCTAGAATAAATTAGGGCTTTTTACATAGACACACATTCTTTCTTAGTAATTGTGCAAAACTCTAATTAACTACCCTACTAAGAGATTTAATCAAGATTCCCTGGGTTATTTATTTGTCTTCCTTATTTTTTGGGTCATCTTGGTTATAGGGATGCCCTCCAGGCTTAGTATTTTCACTAGGTCTAAAGTGTCGGTATCCTTGACTGGCGTGACATCTAATTTCTTTCAAAGCTTTTGGATATCATAGGTTGCAACTTTAGTTTCCTTTCCCCTCTACCATCTTGGATAGAATCAACTTACTGGGAAACTACAAGATTCGTTATAACACCTCCATAAACCAAACAAAAAGGCAAGAAAGCAAATGAGGCACAATGAGTTGTTTCACGAGTCCATTAGAGCAAGTAGAGCTTGAGAGAAGAGATAGAAGACCTTGGGCATGATTTCCAAGATGCAGGTACAACATTAATACCATACCACACATCGCATTTAATGAGCACGGGTTTTGAGGAAGTTGTTGGGCATGAATTTGGCATTGTTTGGCATGAAATTCGAGGTCACTGACTACTGCATTAAAATCTAGTTTGGCTCTACTTGAGGGACGAGTTTCCAAGAAACAGGAGGGCACATGTTTCCTTACAAAGTGGGCACAATTTTATATGTAAATTGCTACTGTTACAAAGAGCACGCAGACCGAGGAAGAGGACTATTTCATTGTGCACATAAATTGAGATTCCACTGTGTATTTTGACTGTTCATACAGCCTGAGTTGGGCTTGGTTTCCAATGCTGGTGTATTGCTGAGTATGAGCAAAAATCCAGTCCCCGATTTTCCAGAATTGGTGGTTGTCTTCACAGAGTTGAGATAAGTGGTCTCTTTGTCATTTAATTATTGTACAATTCCATTTGAAAAAAATAATAATCTCACTCTCTCTCACATAGGTTTTTGCCTTAGGGGGTTTTGCTTGGGCAGTTTGCCAAAATTTTCTCTGTCTAAAATTTTCATGTTGTGAATCTTTATAATTATCTACCTTTAAGATTGTTATATTCTCCTAGTGTTTAATGCATGTTTTGTTTATGAGATAAACAACTCACTGCAATAGTAATGTTCATTGGGTTGAGCATTAAACAATGAGAAAATGACTTGAAATCGGGTGGGGGAATTCCACAGGAAAATTTACATGGTATAAGAGCTGTGGGGGCAGAGTTGTGGACTGTAAATTTTAGATTATCACTGGAGCTTTCTTTTATTCATTAAGCAAAAATTTTGGCCTTTGAAACTTCAGTGAATATCTCCTCAGGAGTATTGCACCCCAAGGCACGGTGTAGAATCTTGTTTTATACAAAAATAGTTGTACTACAGGTCTCGACCCATAGGGAGAAAGGAAGACATTGATCATGCAGCATGGCTCTAGCTGCACCCACTATCCCATGGTTCTTCCTTTCAGCCACTCCATTCTACTGTGGAGTGTAAGGAACTGTCAACTGCCTCCTAATGCCCTCCTGTCTACAAAACTCATCAAATGCATGGGAAGTATACTCACCCCCTCTTGGAACAGAAGCAAGACCTCCTCTGACTTCTTGCTTCTCAAAAAGTAGATCCAGATCTTCCTAGAAAATTCATCGATGAATGTAATGTAGTACTCAAAACCTGTCAATGAGGCAAATGACATGGGACCACACAAGTCTGAATGAATTAAATCCAGCACTCCCTCTGGACCTGCTGTGTCTGCTCAAAACAGTAGTCTTGGTGTACTTTCCCAAAGCACACCCTCTGCATACACCACTCTGCTATGTGTTGAAATATAGCAAACATGTGGTCATGTCTCTCAGCATCCTCAAAGTTGAATGATGAAGGTGGGCCATATTCATGTGCCATAACTCACACAACTCACTGTTACTTTGTGTTTGTTCCAATACATGATGTGGCTGAAAGAGAAGCTTGTATAGTTTTCCGCATCTAACTCCAATCACATATGAAGCAGATGGACCCTTTGCTTTGGAAAAGATGTACACTTTCCCATCTAGGACATATACCCCAAGGCCTCTGTCCTCGATCGTGGAAACTGACACAAGATTCTTCTTCATCCTAGGGACGTACAAAACATCGCTTAGTAACATGGGATCCATGGACTCCCTATCAAAGCAGACTGTCCCTCACCCAACTGATCTCACCACTGTATCATCACCGAATACAACCTCCAACTCCAAGTCTGTCTGACATTTCTGTGAACATGTCTCTCTGGAAAACTTGTTCTTCAGAGAGAGATTATTATTTCTTCAGGCAGATTAATATAGATTTACAACAATACTTATCTCAACCATTTTATCTCGAAAGGTGTGCCAACTTCTAGCAAAAATTCACACCCCAACTGACAGATATTTTACCTATACGTGCCAGCAATAAATGTTGGTGTACGACTTTGAAAAACGTGCATGCAGCACCCTATACGGACCTCGAAATTCATGCAACCTTCTTCCTCAAAATTTGTGCCACGAATTAAATGTTGTGCGGTCTCTTTTTCCTACTGTACAGACTGTCCTTTTTATCTCAAAAAACGTGTTGTACTGACATCAATAAATGTTGTACAACCTGCAATAAATGCAGTACGACCTCCTCAATTTTTGTGCGAAGTATAAAAAACCAGTCTATAAAATTGTGCTCTCCTATACGTATTTTTCCTAGAAATTTGTGCCCTCCATTTTGATATTCAACATGCTACTCAGCCTTTTCAAAAATCTTCAAGGGGTTTTCTTCTTCACTCCAAATCAACTTTTCTTCTCTTGCTCTTCTCCTCACCAAAAATTCTCTATTTGGAATGTGAACAATGAATTATGTTTTCTTTTCCCAAGCCTTTTTGTTTGAGTAACTTCCATCAAAAAATCAATAACTTAGATTAAAAGCCAACTAAATGAGATCTAGGGCTCATCTCATTTCCTCATTAAAAATTACTTTTTAAATATTAAATGAGAATTTAATGCACACCCACCTTTTAATTCTCATAAAGTCACTTTTAAAATAACTATAACTCAAACTCACTTTAAAAGGTCACTTTATTAAATAAAGCCAGTCTCACCTTCTAAACATGCTAGAGACCACATTTAAAGTGTCCTTGTCGACCCCAAGGCATGAGTGGACAAGCACTTCCTCGGTAAAACTTCAACATATTGAATTCTGGTAATTTCTGTGTTATCTTGCTTTAATACATAATAGCAATCACATTCTAATGCAAGACATTTTTAGTGTTCACTTGGTTAATATTGAATCATAATTTCATGTTTGCTTAACACATCTATTAGCTAAGTGGTTCATTTTTAAAATCTGGAAATTACTTGTGCAATTTGGTTTCTCTTGCAATACTTTCCTTTGGCCACAACTCTTGGGATGTTTTTCATGTGTTTGAATTATTATCTAAATTTCTAATTGAAGCATTGGTATTAAACATTAATTCAATTCCACCTTTGGAGAAGTAATTCTCATTATTTCAAGAAATCTTGAATCTCGTCTAATTAATCTAATGCCTTGAGTGACACCTTGTTTCAAAAAACCTTTTCAAGCAAGGCCTCACCTTGGACCATAACTTCATATAATTTGTTACTGCACAAACTCGTAGTCCTTT
>LPNX010014312.1:5524-17788 GCA_001517045.1 Pseudotsuga menziesii
TCTCACAAAATTGGTATGAATGCTCTGGAGCATCTGCTCTGCATCCACACCCATGATGTCATCTCCTCTTCCCCTCCGTCTATGATGAGGAAAGCCTTTTGGCCACCCTGGTCCCACATCTACACACAAATGGTAGATGTCACTATGTATTGTCATGAAAAAATATGTCTTTTTGATTCCATATAATCAAGAAAACACAAAAAAATTAAATAACTCAAAAAATTTATAAAAGAAAAAAGAAAAAAAGAGAGAGGGTCGAGATTCATCACCTATATCACCATATGCCGATCCTGGTGGTAGCGGCATGTCCAGGTCCCCCCATAAATCTATCCCTACATAGGGGTAGTTATCGATGGCAACTATCTGTCGTCACCACCATGAAAAGAAGTCAGCTGGATATGGGTTGGCCAACCTACCACCCCTTAGTCTGTGCATAGTATCTTCCCAACGTCGTTGGGCCAGATCTTGAGCCTCGTGAAGAGGAACGTCCAATCTGGGGCTCAATCCTGGAACACGCTCGAAGAAAAAGGTGCTCAAAATACTGTTGAACCCGAAGTTCCGCACTCTACTTTCCTTACACTCACTAAGCTGATGTTTCATGTTGCTCAGTAGTGTAGTGCCCTAGTCATAAATCGTGGGTCTCATGCACTCCACTGCATAGAACATCAGAGGCCACGAGTCTTGGTGGAGTGATGCCAAGCCTGCTATCCTGCCCAATGTCAATAGTATGGCCTTTACGCCCAACACTTGTATAGTGTTGGTAGGGACCTGACTCCCCACCTTCTCTGTGTCTGGATAGCAGTACACTGCAATGTACTCGTTGATAGTCAGGCCACCTCCTGGCCCACCACAAGAACGAAGGTTCACTACTTCCCCTCGTCTAGAAAGCCCAGTAATGAAGTATATGTCCTCCACCTCTATGGTGAGGGACATCCCATCTATCTGGAAGGACTCCAAGTCTAGATCTCAGTAATCCACCATCATCTGTAATAGTCTTGGTTTGGCCCTCAAACCACCAAGAAACCAAAACTTGTAGAGTCCGCATGCATGTAGAGCCTGTTGAGCCATTATATCGGCCCTTACTGCTTCCTCTACCTCACCATGTTCACGCTCTCTCCACTCTAGGACAACCCTGCACAAGAAATTGCAAATTTTCCCATTAGATTATTGAAGAAACCTTATGCGCGGCCTCATACGCGACTGTTTTCAAAACAGTCGCGTATGAACACGGGTTTGACGGAATTTTCCGCGTATATCCAGCCCTATACACGGAAAAAAAACTCGATTTTCACGTGGGCCGCAATACCCATTTTAGGTTGGCCTAAAAAGCTTAATTGACCATGGAATTTCATGAAAATTGCATCAAAATGAAAGAGAAGAGAATGGGTAAATACCTGGAAGGAGCGGTAGTGGATTCCGTTGGCTGGATCTCCTGGAATTCGCTGTTGAAAATCAGAGCTCAAATGGGTAAAATTTTCAGATGTTTTATAATATTTTGAATTGTTTACTATTTATAGAAAATTTTCAAATATTTGAAAATTTTTACCCCCTTTCCTATAGTTTTGAATTTTTCTAACCATTTTGGACCGTTTTTGACTTAATTCATGATGTAGAGGACCTTTTTCAATGTCGTTTCAGCCGTTGGATTGACCGGTTCATGCCGATCTCAATTATCATGTCTAAACGGGCATATAGGTTAGGTTTCATCACCATTTTCATTTTGCATGACCTTATGACCATATCATCATGACCTTAGGTACGAACCCACTTTGTTATGTCACAGAACCTTCTTGCTGTTTTAGAAGTGGCATGATATGAGTGGTAGAGCTTCACCTTACATGGGTACCCTAGTTAGCACCTTATTTTCATTTGGTGCCCATGTCGACGTTTTATGTTTTAGGGTGTGGGAGTCCGTTGTATAGTACTTCCATGACATTTCGCAAGAGCCTCATACTCCTCTTGATCTTATGATAGCCTATTTCCCTCAGGACTCCCTCATGTCAAGTTGTGAATGCATTATCATGAGCTTTTCCTGCCTTATTGAGCTTTATGCCGGCTCCCCTGACATTGTGTTTCAGCCATATAGCCCAAGCTTGTCTCATGTCTAGCCATGCAGAGCCACTTTTTATATCCTTCGCAGCTTGTTTCCCTTTTTACAGGGAGGGGATTTTCCCCCGAGTGTTGATATCCTACACATGTATCCTTGCATTGAGCATAGGTATGTTCCACTACTTGGAACTAGTTTTTTTTCCCTTATGATACTCATCTCCTCCTAGTCTGTAACTATAAAGCCATTTTATTCTTTTTCAAGCTTTTTAAATAATTAAAAAAGTCCAAAAAAAAAAATCAAAAAACCAAAAAGTCGGACAAGGAAAGATGTTATATGTGGCAGTTGTTGAGTTGTGTTGTCTTCAAACAGAGCACTGTATATCACATCCATTGGTTGGGTTATAGTTTGACTTTAGGAGCTGTACTCATTTATCTGAGTTTATCTCCACCGATTGGTTAAGATTCCAGTCCCTATGGAGCCTCTACCAATGCCTCCTGTGTCGTAGAGATGTCCCAATTTGTATATCGAGGCTATGATGCATTTATTCAGTCAACATATGTTGTTATGCTCTTGTTCGAAGGAAGTTGAAGCTGAAGTCAGCCATTCCTTAGTTCTCTTGACTTTACATGTCAGCCATTCCCGGTACAGTTACTGGTTCGTGCACCTTATGATCGAGTCCTTCCACATTATATAGCTTTGTTGATTACCTCATGTTGGATGATGGGGGATGCCTTAATGCCCTCCTTCCAGCAGATTTCATCCCATCAACTTCAGATCATTTATTCTGGGATTGGAATCTAGAGTCATTTTGAGTGCCTTGAGACTTGCAGTCATCAATGGTAGGTTCTCTCGCCATCGACAGTCTTTTGGGAATACATCAATGTCCCCTAATCGATGGATCCTCTCAAGTTTTCAACCTCAACACATTTATTCACACTTGTTAGTTTGCACTCTAGTACCTTGATTCCCATTTTCATCATCGGTGGGTGATCTCACGTCTGTTAACGGTATACATTAATGACCGGTAATCAGAAGATGGACTACTATGTTCGACCTCGACACCTCTATTCACATAGTAGGACATGTACTTGTAGCAGTTTGTGTAGAAGACTTTCCAGATTGGTGGCATCTCTTATATGCTATCTCCTTGATCATGCCAGTGCTCATGAGATTTCAGCTCTCGTGACTTGATTCCAGTATATGTCAGATATTTCCAGCCACTATGGAGATCTTGATATGTTATATATCTTCAGCCATTATGGAGATCATGGTCCTTTGTATATCTTCATCATGGAGATTCTGATCTATGTATATTGTACGTGGCGATGACCACTTATGTGATATCTTGTATCATGCCTATTCATGGCCATTGTACTCTTATGTATCTGGGACTGCTATATGTATTTGTAGTTATGTGCAGAGTTGTATTATTGTACTATGTTGATTGGGTGGTTGGTCTTCCATTTGGGATCCTTCATCACTCCACTTCTGGTATGGACTTATAATGTATTTCGGACATCGTATGACCCCTCTGACCTCACACATTAGGGGGCATCTGTTATAGTTGATTTCACTACTCCAGGTGAATCACACTTTATATGGCCTTCCCCTGTCCTGTTGCAGACTCCTTAGACCCCATGGACCATTTTTTGTCCTTTGATGTTTCCTTGACCATCCCTAAAAACATGTGAAAAATGATACACGCAACTTTTAAACCTATAAGCGTGTATATACGCGGGTTTGACCACTAAGGCTGCATACATCAGGCTGTGTACAAAATCCAAATCCTTTTGGAGTTTTCCTTGACATGGATTCGACTCATTTGACTCCTGGCCTTCCCTATGCCTTGAGATCGCTCGGATTCGACCTTTCATTACCCCTTTTAAAAGCTATATAAGGAACCCCTCGGTACATTGAAGGCATAAGAGAGAATTGAGAGTAAAGAAACTATAGTCCATTGTTGCCGGAACTTATGCTTGAGTCTGCATCCCTTTGTCCCTTGGAGAACTTTTGTGTTCTTCCCAAGCTTGCCTTTTGCTTGTGAGCTTGCTATCTAGAGATGGAGGATTGAAGTGGTGGAGGCCCAAGTGGGGGATTCAATTTCTCAGGTTCGCAGACATGCCAATAGAGGTTGTATCTTGTAATCTCTGATTTATATTAATAGAAATATCTTTTTTTGTCCAATAATGTGTGTTTGAATGAATTTTTATCCATTGGATTATGTCAAATTCTTATACATTGTTGATTATATATGCTATAATAGATCTAACACCATGATATATAGAATGCTTGTATTGTTTACTTGTTGTTGAGGAAGTAATCTATCAATTCAAGCTCAAGTTGGAAAGCTCAACAGGGATGTACTTCAACCATCCAGAATAAGGTATGAGGTCTAATCCTTTATTGTTAGACATTTAATTTCTATTGCATATTGGAAAGGATTGATTTCTGGAGTCAAGTTGTCTATTGTGGTACCCCTAGCCATAGGAATTTCTCAAAAGGATTGATGAGAACCTCGAAAAATTTGATGCTAGATCTGATGAAGGTATATTTCTTGGATATGCTTTTACTAAAAAGGAATACATATGCTACAATATTATATTACATAAGATTGTTGAGAGTGCAGATGTTAAGGTGGATGATTTAAAAACAAATAAATTCAAACATCAAGAGACCATACCTAACGATGAAGATGAATATGATGATGAGTTAGTTGATACACAAGCAGATGTAGAAGAAAAGGATGATACACAAGAAGATGAAATAGATACCAGAAAAGAAGAGGAAGATACTCAAGAAGAAGAGATAATAGAAGAATCTCCAAGAACAGACACAAATACACCCTCAAGAATAACCCAAAAGAATCATCCTGAATACCTAATTAATGGAGATAAAATTTCAGGAGTAAAAACAAGAAGACAATTGTTGTATAAAACAAAAATAACACTTTTTTCATGTATTGAGGCCAGCTCAATCAAAGAAGCATGCAATGAGGAAAGTTGGGTCAAATCTATGAACAGAGAATTAGACCAAACAAAAAATAATAAAACTTGGGAACTAGTTCCAAAACCACAAGATAAGAACATCATTGGAACTAAATGGTTGTTCAAAAAAAAGTAAATTAAAATGGACAAGTAATCAGGAACAAAGGCATATTAGTATGGAAATGGTATGCTCAGGTTGAAGGAATAGATTACGAAGAAAATTTTGCACCTGTGGCCATATTAGAGGAAATTAGGATGTTCTTAGCCTTTGCTAGCTACAGAAAATTAAAAGTATACCAGACGGATGTCAAATCAGCATTTCTCAATGGAAACTTAGAAGAGGAAATCTACATAGAGAAACTAGAAGGGTTTCAATTAAATGATAAAGGAAATTATGTTTGTAAACTAAATAAATATCTCTATGGGATAAAACAAGCACCCAAAGAATGGTATGCAAGGCTAGATTCTTACTTACAAGTACAAGGATTCAAAAGAGGATCAATAGACACTAATCTTTATTATAAAATGATTGATGATAGCATGATTATTGTGGAAGTATATGTCGATAATATCATACTTGGGAGTGATGATGAAAAAATTAGTAAGGATTTTGCTAGTAAGATGCAAGAAGAATTTAAAATGTCTTTTCTTGGTGAACTAAATTTCTTTATAGGATTTCAAATAGTTCACTTCAAAAGGGAATCTTTATTCATTATTCTAAGAATGTGAAATATATGCTTAAAAAAAATCTTGAATATTGCAAACCTATTTGTACACATATGATAGTAGGATGCAAACTAATTATTACATGTAAATCTCTTCATCAGCATGTGATGAGATCCCAAACTTTAGTGTTTTCCATTAACCCCAAATAGTGAAGTGAGAATATTGGTCCAGACATCAAATCTACATATTAAAATCCATCATCGCCTCTACCCTTTAGTCAAAAAGCAGTACCTTCTTGAACAATGCCTGTAATGTATTGACAGTAAGCGGTGGTACCGCCTTTACCCTTTTATCAAGGTTTGATTCTTCCCTATCACCACTCTGTCTTAGTGAGGAAGAAGAGGTGCCCTTGGTATAAAGTGAAAAAATATAGGTTCTCATGAATCTTTTCGAAACAAGGATTTGTGTCACCCTTATCCCTACTCACTAGGGCCAGTTGTGCTCGAGATCCATCCTTTGGGGATCTCCGAAGGACCCCTTTCTAGGAATGAATGTTATATTTGTATCATTCAAGCTAGCATTATGATCTTAGGATCTTTAACTGAGAGAATAACATGCACATCAATAAACACAAGAGACAAGAGACACAAAGAATTTTCCTCAGGGAAACCATAAAGGAGAAAACCCCGAAACTTCCTTAGAGATAGAATCAACACCAAAAGTAAAAATTGAAAAACATAAAGATGATCTCCCGACAGCAGTAGTCTCTCTCTCTGATCCTAGCAACTTCTCCTCTCACTCATTCGCCCTAATGAGTGAGTGTGTGTGTGTGATAAATAGAGAGGCTCACTCTCTATTTATATTCTTTTGTTCACTTGAAACCCACTCCAACATGTCAGCCTCACTTAACAATTACTTACTAGAGCCAACATCTCTAGGAGTTTCTAATAACCCTAGTGCCCCACAACTTGTGGGGACTTTGCCTCCTCTGACCAACACAAAGGTTTATCCTTAACACAATGGTGGGGACTATTGCCCCAACTTATAATGACTCACCTAGAGTCGACATCTCTAGGATAGTATAATAACCCTATGGCCCCATAACTGTGGGGACTTTAACCCTTGACCAATAGGAGGGTTACCCACAATGACTTGACATGACTTGTTTACATTATAGAACCTCTTGAAAGGAACATCAGGGCATGAAGTGACTCAAATACATTACAAACACATCCTAGAATAAACATCAGGGTATAATACATAAGATACATGAAAGAATACATTCTGAAGTTACAAATACATCAACAATCCCTCTTAACTAGGAAGGTATTCTCTCGACACAATTTATCAGCACAAGTCTTCTTCTCTGTATCATCTGGATCATCATTGATTTCTTTTCATCTTCATCTTCAAGTCATCTTCATCTAGATCTAGATCATCACTCGATCTGGATCATCATCACTGAATCTAGATCATCACTAGATCTGGATCATCATCACTCGATCTAGATCATCACTCGATCTGGATCATCATCACTAGATCTAGATCATCACTGGATCTGGATCATCATCACTAGATCCAGATCATCATCACTGGATCTGGATCATTAATCGATCTGGATCATCATCACTGAATCTAGATCATCACTCAATCTATATCATCATCACTGAATCTAAATCATCACTGGATCTGGATCATCATCACTGGATTTGGATCATCATCACTGGATCTAGATCATCATCACTCAATATGGATCACCATCACTAGATTTGGATCATCACTCGATCTGGATTATCTCTGGTCTAGAACATCTCTGCTGGATCATCATCATGGGTGCTATCTCTTGATTCTTCTTGTCACAAGAAGTTCTATAGAGACAGCCCTTTTTTATGCTGGTTGTAGGCCTAGCCTCCATGTAGGTCTTCTTCCAACACTTATATCTAACCCTAAGTCAGAATGGCCCACCCAACACTTACATTTGATCATATAGGAACCAATCCTATAATCATATCAGAAAGGCACACCCAACACTCACATCTGACCATGTGGGAACACATCCAACACCATGTCAGAAAGGCACACCCAGCACTCACATCTAATCATGTAGGAACCAATCCTATAATCACATCAGAAAGGCCCAGCACTCACATTCACTAGCATGATAGGACACAACTACTATCATCTGTTAAAAGGATCAACACTTCAACCACCAGCATAATAGGACACACCTACTATCATCTATGGAAAGGCTCATCACTCACATCTACCATCATGGTAGGACACACCCACTACCATATGTGGAAAGGAACAACACTTACAATCACCAGCATGGTAGGAAACACCTACTAGCATATGTGAAAAGGCACATCACTTACATCTGACCATGGAAGGAACTTAATCCTATAACCATGTCAGAAGGGCACTCAGTCCCAGACAGAGGGTTCTTGGTAACTGACCAGGTGCCTCCATTCTCCCAGAGAATGGAAACAACCCTTATATCTGATAAAGTGGGAACGCATCCCTCAATCACATCAGAATGGCCATGCACTCATATCTGATCATGTGAGAACACATCCCATAGTCATATCAAAATGGCCCTCAGTCCCAGACTGAGCTTTCCTAGTAAATGACCGGGTGCCTCCATTCAAAGAATGGCAACAACCCTTATATCTGATCAAGTGGGAACACATCCATAAATCACATCAGAATGGCCATGTGCTCACATCTGATCATGTAAGACTACATCTTACAGTCGTATCAGAAAGGCCCTCGGTCCTAGGCTGAGTATTCCTGGTAACTGACCAGGCACCTCCATTCCAAGAATGGCAATAGCCCTTATATCTGATCATGTAGGAACCAACCCTACAGTCATATGAGAATGGCTTAGCACTCATATCTGACATGGAAGGAGCCAACCCTCTCACCATGACAGAATTGCTCAGCCCTTACATCTGACCATGGAAGGAACCAATCCTCTCACCATGTCAGAATGGCTCACAGACTCATGACTTCCCCTTGGAAGGAACCTCAATTTGGAGAACACCAAGATTCTCCTTGAAGTACTCAAACTTCACTCTGGCTAATGGCTTTGTCAACACATCAGCCATCTATTCATCCATCGCAACATACTGGAGCTTCACTGCTCCCCTCTGCACCATATCCCTAATATAGTGATACTTGATCTTGATATGCTTCGACTTGTCTTGGAACACTGAGTTCTCTGACAACTTCACACAACTCTGGTTGTCACAATGTATACAAGTAGCATCAACTAGAGATCAAATAAATTAGACAGTAGCTTCCTCAACCATACTGCCTCACAACTAGCTAAACAAGCTATGACATACTCTACTTCAATTGTACTTAGTGCCACACAGGATTGCTTCTTGCTAAACCAAGAGATCACACTTGATCTCATATTGAAACAACACTTTGAAGTGTTCTTCCTATCGATGGCACTGCCTTCCCAATCTGAATCAACATAACCCTCCAGGTTAATCTTTTGATTTGCCTAATACTTGAGCCCATAATCAACGGTGCCATTCAGGTACCTTAGAATATGCTTTGCAGCAATCAAGTGAACATGTCTTGGATCTATCAGGAACTGGCTCAAGGTGTTCACAGCAAAGCAAATATATGGTCTCGTACTCGTTAGGTACATCAAGGACCCAATCATCTGATGATACATCGTAGCATCAACTGTCTCTGATGAAGAATCACTCAATAGCTTCATGTTCGATGCCATAGGTGTGGTCATGGCCTTGCTGTCCATCATCCCAAACCTCTTCAGGATCTCTACTGCATACTTCTCTTATCTGAGGAAGATTTTGCCACACCTCCATGCCTAGAAAATAGTGCATCGACACATAACAAGAGCATCACTGGTCTTCCACCTTCAACCTTGAAGAAAAGGTTGGAATCCGCTTTACTCTCAATAAAGCCTAGAGTCATCAGTAATCTATCCATCCTATCATACCATGTCGAACCTCTCGATATTCTATAGTTACTCCCTCTAAAGCAGAGCATCATACTCCCTCTGTCTTCCATACTCTATGTACTAAAACATTATGTACCATAGTGACAAGTAGATTCCTATGCTACTAATATTCTATGTATCGATCTAGTGTATAGACTTTGATCTTCAACCTTGTAGCAAAGGTGAAGATCTTCATCAAGCTCATCATGTATGTGTTTCAACTCCCATTGGATACAAATGTTTCTTTGTAGTCTATGCCTTCTTTTCGTGAGAAGCCTTGTGCTTCAAATCTTGCCTTATATCCCACAATGTTTCCATCTACTGCATGATGGAACTACAAAATTTCCTTCATGTATCGATATTGCATCCTAGACATCATTCTTCTTGAACTGGTCTTCCCTTTCTTCTTGGTTACTTCTTCATGGCTGGAAGGTTCTACATCAATGATGTTGTTGTATTCTTCATCTTGAATTGTCATCACTTGTTCTTCGGAACAAGTCTCATCATTCTTTGCTTGTAGGTGATTATGTATGCGATCTTTCCTACAAGTCAAATGCATTGGTATGGTTAGAAACATTTCATAAGGAATATTCATACTGGAAAATTCTTATGCATAAATATATTATCATGCAACTAATTTAGCCAATACAACATTCATCCACATCTCACGAAAAATTTCTAGATGCATTCCATCTCTACCAGGACAACATTGAAATTGTGCACTAATCCAATATGTTAGCAAAGAGGTTTCATTCTAGATAAGTAGCAATGGAGAGTTGTATAGCACCATGAGCTACTTACCCATCACATGCGTATTAGTCATATATTGTCATTAATGCAAACATTCTATCATGTATAATACATCAACTGAATATAAACAAATGCATAACTAAACAATATCATGACATGACAATTGAATACTTATCTTTATTTGTTTCATGGGTAGACTCCTTCTTGAGCCTTTAGCTTCATCGTCTTCTTCATTCATAATATCATCGTTTCTTATCCAAATGCTAAGGTGGATAAGAGGTTCTTCGATTTGAGAGACCTTTGTGAGGTATGATTGCATGGTCTCTACATTCTGGATCTTCACATTCAACTGTTTTCTCAGAGTCATCTTTCAATTTATGTTCTTCCCTTCAAATAGCTTAGTCAAGGAGTCAAACATCCCTTCAGGTGTCTTTAGCAAAGAAACTTGTGGTATAAGGCGATCCGTGATTCAATCAACAATGACTTCTTGGCCTTGACCAAGTTCTTCTAGTGTAAGGCTTCTAGCCTCATCTCCCTCTGGAACTGGAACTTCTCGACTCATGTAGGTGTCCAATTCATTTTCTTCAAAGAGATCATATACTTCCATGATTGGAATTTGTCAACTTCACCAATCTTATCATCAAGCTGATGTGATAGATCACTTTGAAATGAGAACCTCAAATGAACATAGCAAAATATTAGATCTTACCGATTTGAGGTGTCTGTCCTGGTTCCGGAGCTGGCTGATCTAGGGTTTGTCAGAGAAACCCTAATTTTCAAAACTTGGAATTTTTCAGATCTAATTGGATAGAAAGATATATCTCTTCAAGTTGAGTTGTCCAATGTACTCCTTTTCTAAAAACTATGGAGGGAAGCTTCCGGAACAGGAAGCCCTAGTTTTCCATTTTCTTCTGCATAAATTCCTGTTACTGTTTCTATGGTATCTCTGAAATTACTTCTCATATATGTCTGAAACTTTTCATTAAGGCATCCTTGCAAGTCCCGGTTCCAACACCATAGTTTTCATGGGGGAGATACAAAAATTGTTAGTGTTGGTCGGACCCTGCAAAACTGCTACTGAGGTGGACTGTGCAGACGGATAGTTGGTCTTCTCTGGACGCATAATTCGACTATTGCTGGTGCAGTGACGGCAAGCTGATGCTAGAAGTCTATCCATGTCTGCAAGGCTTTCTGAATGTCGATCGTTAGAGTAGTTAGACTTGACATTACTGACATCTTTTCTGCCATGGGCATTTCTGCAATGTTCTCCATGTTGGGACCCAACATTTGGTTCTGTTCTTCTGCAGCATCAAGGAGTCTTTTCATCTGCGGGCAGATGTTGTTGACCTTCTCTAAGTTTGGAAGGGCTTGCTGAACCCACTGATGAGCTTCTCATTCTAGCTTCTGCAGTTTGCTGTTTTCCATCACAATCTGCTCTTCAATGGTCTGCCTCATTTCTGCCTCCGTCGACTTACGTCCCTCCAAGGCCTGAATACCTTGTCTTGTCTGCCTGGTCTGATGATAGACTTGCCCATAATGAGTAGGCCAGTCTCTTAGTACTTCCTCAGTAACAATGGATTCCTGCATATGGTCCTATAAGACTTTGCAGGTGTTATAGCGGATTTCACCACACTAGGTGAATCACACATTGTACGGCCTTCCCTTGTCCCGCTACAGACTCATTAGCCCCTTTGGACCACTTTATATATTTTGATGTTACCTTGATCATCCCCCAAAAACATTATAATATTGATATACGCGGCTTTTTCCCCGATAACCGCGTACATACGCGGGTATTCCCTCGATAGTCGCGTACATCGGGATGTGTGCATAGTCCA